>VZUI01071878.1:0-175535 GCA_013401135.1 Cettia cetti
ACCTACAAGCACTAAGAATGGATACTATGAAAATATAAAATGAACAGTGAAGCAATAAAACCTCTCGCCGCTCCAAAGAGAGATGGCAAACTGAGACAGTCCTTGCTGTGGGTGCAGCTCAGCTCACTCAGTCTGTTGTCAGTCCCAGTCCCTCCGGAGGTCCGGGCCCGGTGGGCCGCAGCTGCGAGCCTTTGGTGCTCCTCTGGGTTTTTCAGTCCAGAGTAGATTTAAACAGTCCCAAGAAGAAAAAAAGGAAAAAAAAAAAAAAAAACAGTCCAGGGAACTTTTCTGCCTCAACTAGCTAAAACTAACTAAAAGCAAAAAATATCTCTGACCCACTGCTGTCCGTGTCTCTGAACAGGAGTTCAGACAAGAGAATGTGTGGGAGTCAGGTTGTTTCTCAAACTCCGTGCCTCTTGTCTCCCTGGTTCACTTTCAGAATCAGTCTTAAAGGTACAGAACTCAATATACAGCGCAAACAGAATGGACAATTGGGGATACAAGCATCATAAAGTCACCCTAGGACATTAACATTCATCACCTGTTTACTAAAATACTGCTTAATACCCTAAATTATCCATGTCCCCAAGGCAAATGGCTTTATGTTGTGCACAGGAGGATATTGTAGTTGCTGATAATGCTTTGTGCTTGGATGAAGCTCTTGCATTCATACATTTCCAAAACTGTCATAACATGATGATGCCAGATAGTCCCCTTGGGAGATGTCAAGAAAACTTCAGCTTTTCCCTCTCACAGTCTAGAAATTTTAAAAGCACTACAGTTCTCTAGCAGTGTAAATTTCCTGAATTTCTATTCTCGAGGAAATTGGATTCTGGTACTGGTATTTTAAAGCTGTTTGTCAATGTGTGGTGTTGGATTTCCGTGTATTTCCTGGGGGCACTATGAGCTGTTCATCTGCTGATGTAAGTGCCTGTGGCACTCTGTGCCTGGAGCATGAAGTCCTCTTTTTCATTTGAGGCTGTGTGTGGAACAAGCTCCAGTTCCTGAGCTGAAGGGCCCCTGAGCATGCATTTTGTTAAAGGGTGATTTTTTTTTTTTTTTTTTTTTTTTTTTTTTTTTTTTTTATGTGTAGTGTCTCTCTGGAAGGTAGAGGAAGATTTCTGATGCTGTTTGGAGAACCATTGTGACATCACTTCTTGGGGCCTCTCTTTGGGTGCTTTTGTTTCTTGCATGAAGGTGCTTAGTTAGGGTGGCATGAAAATGTTCAGTTTGAATGTGCAGTTCATATTCAGGAGAATCTCTTCAGTTCCATCACTGATTGGCAGCAAGGTGTGTGGTATTGATTCCTGCACATCTGTAGGAATGATAAGGGTTGTCTCCACCAGGTCTTGAGGCCAGTTTTCAGGCAGCAATTCTTGTCCTACCTGAAGCTAAACAGAAGCAATCTGGGAAACTGGCCCATGCCAGCAGAAAGGAGTCAGCCAGGAGTGCAGCTCTCAGCAGATTAGCTGTTGTCTCAGGATAACTTTCAGAGGTTCTTTCTCATTCCTTGCTCGCTTGTCTGACAACTTAGTTCTTTGATTTCTAAGATAGTTTGACTGTTATTTGTAGGAAAAGGGAAGGGGGGAATTTTTTAGGAGTCTGGAGAGCTTTGTTGAGGAACTGTCAGAGCATGCTATTGAAAATTGTTGTTTAAAACTGTCCTGATAAAAGCTTTATGCTTACAGGAAGCATTTACTTTGTTGTTTCTGTGTGTGTCTGTGGTGTCTCTGTAAAAACAATTTTTATGTTTGTCCAGCTCCTCAGTGACACACTCTTCAATTTTATTGTGTTTTCTGGTGCTTCCTGCTTCAATGAAGATACTGACTTCAGCTTTACAATTATTTTCCTAGACTGTGCCTTGAGGCTGCTGCATAGAAAATGTTAAGCTAACCTGCTTGTCTGGAGTACCCCCATGCTGCTGGTTTGTCTGGAAGACATTGTCATGGCTTTATGCAGACAGTTGGTACCAGCTTTGAGCAGAGGTTGAACTAGAGACCTCCAGAAGTTCACCCTAAATTTATTTTGCAAATTTAATGAAGAGAACTTGAATCTAAGAGTTTCTCTCTTACTGTTTAAATGGTGAAGGTCTGAGTTACAAAAGGAGTTATTCACTTTCTTAATGTCTAAAGAAAAATATCCCATGTCACTGAGCCTTCAGAAGTTTAGGGGTATCAACACAAAAGTCTTACTTGAAACTTTGAATTGGTGCACCTGTTAGGGAACTGTGGTGGAGAGGTTGCACTGCTGTGTCTCTTATTGTCCAGCTGGTGAATGTTATCATGGAGAATTGACGGTGACATGTCAGATTTTCTTCTGCAGGGGAAATAAACACTTCAAAAAAATGGAATTTGAATTGAAGTGAATGGGAATGAAAAGTTTGTCCTCATTTATAGTAGCTTGGCATCTCTGACTTTTTGAAAAGCTGCATAGTCATGTGATGCCCACAGTTGTCTTCAATGAGTATTTTCTTGTTGGAAGAAGATTTAGTGGTAGTTGCTCAGTAAATAACTGCTGAAGTCCTTATGGGTTTACTACTTGACTCAGGTAAGATGGCTTTTATTTTCTCTTCATTGTAACCATTTTTCTTTTTTCTATTCAAAGAAACGATTGAAAGCAGCAGAAGCAGAAAGCAAGCTAAAACAAGTGTATATACCCAACTAGTAAGTATTTCTTGTTTTGTTTTCTATCTCATTGTAGAGGGACTGATATAGCAGTTTCCCTGTCCTACCAATATTATCATTTCCTGGTTAGGGTGTTGTGCTGTCATGTTGTTAATTTCCTTCATCCTCTGTAATGTTCCCATCCTGAAGTGACTGTTACTTATCTTCTAATTTTTATTTTTGCATGGACTGAGAGTTGAGGACTTGCTGGCAGGTCAGCATGGTAGTGAACAAAAGGGTAGCTAATTAACTGCTCAATAATCTATCTGTTTTTCTTAATTTTTCTCAGCAGTGGATCACCAATGCATATTTGTTTCCTATGTATCATTACATATTAAAAATAATGTATAATTATTTATAGGTGTACATATATTTTAAAACAAAATTATTAGTAAAATGTGGCTTCTATTGCATTTTCTCTGCATAGCCTAGTCAATAGTTGTTATAATGCAGAACTTCTTGTCTACCCTTTCCTTTCACTTTTCAACTTTCACTCCCAGATATGTTCCCCTGTGTATTATCCCCAATAACTCCTTTCCTCTTTTATGCTATCTCCTTTTAAATATTTATGAACTTATACCATCTGTTCTGTTACTTTAGATAAAACTAATTTTTGTATATTTAGCTTGCAAGACCGCCCCTTATTTCTTCTGAAAATAGAGGATTCATGATTATATGTCAATACCTCTCAGGCGAATTTACTAAAAATGAAGTGTAATATTCAGATTGAATCCAAATAGATTTCTTGTCACGCAATTTTTCAACAATATTGCTTTTTGTGGATGGTGTTACTCTGCAGGGGGACACTGGACATCAAATTAAACATGAATTCACAATGTGATAAGCTCATAAAGAAAAAGGCAGTATAATTTAGACTGTAGATGCAAGAGGATATTGCAGACAAGAGAGCCTGGCAGTCCTGCTGTTCTGTTGGATTATAATGTGTAGAGGGAGGGCTTTGTGTTTGGAAGGTTGTGGTGCTCATTTGATAATGGCTGCCTGGAGTGGCATCTTATCCCTCAGCAAGGTAATTCTTATTCCTGCCTAGAGAACACATAATCAAATCAGCAACTTACCTCCCTGCTTCAGGAAAAGACCTGGCTCTGCCCGTGTGGCCACTCTTCTTTGATTTCCAGTCACAGTTCCTTTTATGAGTGTTATACCTTAACTTATATATTATTTAGTTGATAAAATGGAGGATGCATTTTCCTCCTCCTTCAATATCCTTTCATGTGTATCAGGAAAAGTAGCAATTACATGATTTACTTAATCCCACATGAATGCTTCTGCTGTTTTCTTGCTATTAATACCTCTGAAGGTGGCAGCAATTAAATATTTCTAAGCTTTTTGGATTGCTTCTACACAAGCTGGAGTACAAGGTCTGGCAAATAGGGACTGTATGATATCTACATTATCTTGTGACCTAGAAGAAGATTATATTCTTGGCTTGTAATATCAATGCACGGTGTAGGAATCTAAATATCAATGTTATTGATTTGTCCTTATCATGTTACTGAGCCCATTCCTGTTTCTAGGCTTGAGCCATAATGATCCACTTGTCACCTCAAAAATAAATTACTTGATGTAGGCTGTCGCAAGACCTATGCAGAAGCATATCTGCTGATTGACTGAAACCCATTTTAACAGTAACTGGTGTAAAGTTGTTGGCAGAGAGAGACCCTGGAGGATATCAGGCTCAAACAATTTTATCTTTTTTTTTTTCTCTGGCTGTTTTCCGTTAATAGGGCTCTTGTTTTTCTCCAGTGGTAAATAGGAAAATCTAGCAGAGAGAAGGAAGATAAGAAAAGGAATAGAAGCTGTCTTCACGGGTCGCATACATGTTACACAATGAAAAATAACAGCTCTATGTAAAGCTTTAGAGTTGATATTTTTGAACTTGAGACTGTGCCCCGAATTTATTAACATGGGTAACTGAAGCATGGAGGGTCATACAAGTTCTTGATGGGAGGTGATCAAGTTCTACACCAACATCTTAAAAAAACATTCTCACCCAGACTGAGCAAACATTTCTGTACCTCTTCCAAGAATGACCCTGGTTTTGGGACAGACATTTGTAGTTGACTTGACAGAACCTAATGTCTGTAGGTATGGCATTGCAATGAAACCCTTTGGCTGAAAAGCACTAATGTGTTTCCTGGTGAAAGGAAAAAGTGTAAAATCAGTTAAACTCTGCAAATACTGAAAAACAAGTGTCTCAGTTGTTTTCTGTAGCACTCTCTGTCAGTGGGAGTGGTGTTGAAGCAGCAACAGAAGTCTGAGCACACAAAGAGATTCCACATTCTCACATACCTTGTCCTGCCATCCTCCAAAGAGCTTGAAAGACCTTCATGCAGGTGTAATCTCAAACTCTTATTCTTTCTCCTTCTAGTGTGTACCCAAACATACTTTTCAGGTTGTTGTGGAAGTTGCACTTGGTTTTACTAGTCTTGCAAGTGTCATATGTACCATCTTCTTTTTGATGAAGATCTGATTGTGTAGCTTGTTCTTTTTGGGATTAGGACATCTGCAATGATGAAGGCTGAGACATCCAGTTTCGTGTGGCCTTTCTCTCATTTGCTTTGATTTAAGTGATACCAGAAGGGATAGGAACAGAAAGGGAAGAATTAACTGCTCCACACAATTTCCACTCCAAAATGTACTGGTGAAAAAAGTAACTTTTAACTCTACATCTGTCTGTGTTAATGAATACATTCTATTTACAGTATTTTATCTGAGAATCTCAATGCACTTTGACAAACGGCAAACACAGCCTCTTAAAGGCTGTGAAGCAGGGAAATAGTGTTCTCCCTACTGTGCCCCTTTTTGTGAATCCAGTAGGGAACCTGGAGGAATAGGCAAAGCTTTGGATCACTACAAGGGGCAACTGCTTAACAAGCTGAAGATAATTCCTTTGTCTGTTTCTTGGTTGTCCTCTGTTTGAGGAGCAAGACTGTTTTTCTTCCTCGTTTCATTGTGCAGAGGTCCGTGGCAACATGGAAAACTTAAAAGGTGTAATGCTGCTCTTCCCTTGGTAGCTGTGCTAGTTAAAATGGCAATCTCCAACATTTTGTTGGAGAAAGCTGCTCCTATTCAGAAAGCATTGTTTAATGGTGATTAGAGCTGTTCTTAGGAGTGGGTATTTACAGGAGGTAGGAGAGCTGAGGAAAGCTCACCTCTGTTGCCTGGACCCAGACACTTCTGTTAGATGTCTAGAGGTAAATGGCACAAATGTGCCTTACAAAGGATTTAAAATTGTTTTTATTTCTGAGGCTTTATTTCTTAATTGTTCTGTTGCATCCAGCACACATGGGTTCTTCAATTACTGGAAACATTCACTGGATGGTATTAAGTTTGTAATTATTTCTAGCAACAAAAATTTTATCACCGTGCTGTGGGTCAAATGCTGTTTACTCATCTGCTGAAGGGACAGTCTTCTGTGGGGGTCAGGATTATCTTCAGGTTGGGGTTTTTTTTTGTGCAGGAGCCTCAGTCCATGTTGACAGGCTTCTCTGCATGTGCTTTATTGCCTCCATCTCTTCCCTTGAGACTGATCTGAAGAATACAGCCCAGAAATCTGCACTTCATGGACCCCTTTCTAGCATAACTGACTGCTCCTTCACAACTGAAACCCCTTTAAGAGACTTCCATTCCTAATACAAGAACTGGAAATGACAGTTTGCCACACCATCAGTATTCTCACTACCTTATTTGCATCTTTAGCTTCAGCTTCATTAATTGCTTAATGATTCATCCAGTTACTCATCTGATTCTCTTGTTAATAGCTGTGGCAGGCTTTGGTGATATCAAACAAGTTTAATTAACATATCATCAACAATTAAGAGCTTTTTGCTTCTCATATGATGAAAACTTTATCTGCGTGAATTTTATTGTTACTGCCACTGAGAAACTTGATCATGGCTTTGGAGCAGGACATTCACAGGTGCTTGCTGCAGCTTAATTAATTGTAGTGCTGCAGAATTCTGAAGTTTACCACAGCTACAGTGTGTTAGTCTTTCTGATGAACACAGCTTGGTGATCAGCTTTCACCAGTGAGTACTTTCCACTTGTGTTTAAATATAAGCTTGATAATGGTTTTAGAGAGGATAATATCCTCCTTTCTGGTTCCAGTTCTTTGGACGTGCTTTGTTGGGCTTTACTGATGGATTTCAGACTATTTTTCAGATTTTTTGAGGAAAAAATCCAAGGTATAGAAGGGGAAACAACAGGCCTGATGTTGAAGCATAAGGCCTTAGTTTTCTTTACTTCAGTCTCTTTCTCTCTGGAGCAACACTGCTTGCAGCAATGTGCATTTGTGAGGGCTCTTTGTTTTGCAGGATCGGGGCAATGTTTGCACATGGAGTTTGCTCGTGAATCATTGGCAGAATTTCTTTTGCAGCAGGTTACTATAGTGACGTCCCAGAGCAGAGGAGCGTGAATGTTCCCTCGTTCAACTGCCCCTTTGTTAAACGTGCCTGCAGATCTCCTGCCATCTGTGGGGTCAGACCTTGGTGCCTTTCTGATAAGCACCATGAAACACTTTCATCTTTGCAGGAGATGGGCAAATTAATAAGCAGGAGATGAAAACATATTCAGGCTTGTGAATTAATCTAAATGTTTGGTTTTTTCTATCTCATCTGCTGTTTTTGAGTTGTGTTTGTGCTACTCAGTGCACAATAGGAACAAACTACTTACAGTGTTCCTGTGCCACTTGGCCTCCTGAACTTTCTCTGCTGCAGAAAGGCTCTGAATTTTACAGTGAGAATGCTATCAGAAGTTTTTCCTGGACTGGACGAACATACTCTTTCCTCCTTATGCAATCTGTGTGTGGTTCCTGTAGTTCATTCACAGCAGAACCTATTTTGTCTCTGTCAAAATGGAGCTTTACTGAGCTCTGTATCTCAGGATCTAATTGGACATTTTCAGATAAGAAGGATGTTTTCTGGCTTCCAGGGCAGCATCAGCTTTCCAGTTGTCTGCAGAATTATGTCACTTGGAACTCCTTTGCTTTCAGGGATCGTTGTTGAAAACATGAAACCTAATGCTGGTGCCCCATTAGAAAGAAATTAATTTGGCTCTATTCCCACAGTACTGTTTTTGTAGCACTAGCCTGAGTGAAACACAGCAAGTATTCTGGGTTACTAAAATCACTGGGACTCCTGTGTCAGTGTGCAACTGATGTGTAAGAAAAGAGGATTGCAGAAAGCCATTTTAAGATATTTCTGTTTCTAAATCATGGGTTTGTTATTTGGAAATAAAGGAAATATGCCCACTCCCTTCAGTGTTCAGGTAAGAGAATAAGATAGGAATGTAACCAGCATTTCAATTTGGGCTTATGTTCAGCAGCTGGCTCCAAGGCCTGCCTGCTCTTTGTTGCTTCTATAGTGTGAACTCCTAACAGAACCCTGGAGTCCTTGCATGTTTGATAAACTCTTCATGTGCTCTTGTGTGAAACTTCCTATATGACTTCTTACATCTTCCTCCATTCCCCAGAAGTCCTGTCTCTGCAATAGCAATAGTCTGTCCCCCTTCTTCCCTCCCATGACAAAGATTTTTTGAAGGCCTCATTTTCCCCCTCAGACACTTCTTCCTCTGCAGAGATTTTGTGCTATTCCATACTGCTCTCCATGCCAAGGTTTTGTTGCCTTCCATTCTCAGCTCCCATCAGTAGCTTTTGTTTTAGCTTCTAGCTCTTGGCTTTTCCTGAATCATCATTTTGAAGAGGGTGTAGGGATGAGCTGAGGTGACCCAGCTGTTGTTGCATTTTGGGTGTAGTTGTGGGAATTGTGGCTGCATGATGCAAATCCTTGCAGGGAGATAAAATGGAAATATTTGTGACTGCAATCTAGGGTTTTATATTTCCCTGAATTAAGCAGACCTTGCTCTCTCTCTGCCTACTACTCCTGCTCCAGTCCCCAGCCTTCTTTTTGGAGGTTTAAGTTAAATATCTCATGTCGAGGACTTATGAGTGAGATCTGTTTTTACCTAGATTCACATGTCTGGGATAGTGAATAACATACCTACCTGGCCTGGTTTATTGTTTCTAAAAAGGTTTTGAAGCTTTGTAAATGGCATCCAACTATTGTTACAGTTATTTTCATTTTCAGTGTTTTTAAAATATTATTGGAGACTGTGTTCATAGAAGTCAGATTGCTGGTAATTACAGCTGGTTCTGGAAGCCACAAGCTGAACGAAATTTGAGTCTTCAAACATTTTGGGCCATACCTTCAAAAGTCAAATAAAAAATTGTATGCCTCAATTAACACTTGTCTATCTTTTTGCTTTGTGTCTTAAGTAACAAGCCAAACCCCAACCAGATCAATGTAAATAATGTCAAACCAGGAGTGGTAAATGGTACTGGAGTCCAGGCACAGAACGCAGGAGCAGGACGGGCCTGTGAGAGCTGTTACAGTAAGTGCCAGAACAGCAGCTGAGATGGAAATGTGAAAGCTCTCTTGTGCTGGGATAGGGGGGCAGAACTGGATATAGAGGCATTTAAGCAATTTTTTTTTTGAGGTTGTTTTTGTTTAGTTTTTGTTTTGTTTTTTAACTACTGGTATTAGATTTGTAAATACAGTTATGAAGTACTAAAGGGGGAGATAATAAATGTTCTATGTAATTGCAAGTAACTATTGAGTGAATGTTTAAATCACCAAGGTGTGAATTTGACAAATTTCTTCATAATTTTTTAGTAGATTTCAAAATATGTAACACCACTGTATTCTGAGTTCTAATGATTGTGCTCCTTTATGGGGAGCCTTTAGAGATGCTGGAATGTAGAACTGTATGAGAAGTCAAGTCACAGGCTCTGTACATTTTTCAGTTGTAAAATTAATACGTGGGAAGCTCCCGAAGACTATCTTTGCTGTTTTCCATGTTCTGCAGAAATTCTTTTGCAAGAAGAGAACCTTCAGTTCCTTTGGCAGGAAATCTTCCCATCCTAATAATTGTTTCTTTTTGTCCACATTTTAAAAGGGATGTAGATTAATTAATGTAATCAATTTTGCTGAAATCACAAGTATGTTTAACAGTGGTGATGACAGTGAAGCCATCATCAATTTTTAAGGTCTGTTTGAGCTTTGCTCTATGTGTGTGTGTGTGGGGGTGGGTTCTTTTGTGCTGCTTCTAAAGAGAATTAAGATCTGAAAAGTGATCCTGTGTAAGGATATATATAATTTCCACCTTTGTTATCTCTAGCCACCCAGTCTTACCAGTGGTATTCTTGGGGTCCCCCTAACATGCAGTGTCGCCTCTGTGCATCCTGTTGGACCTACTGGAAGAAATACGGTGGCTTGAAAATGCCAACACGGTTAGATGGGGAGAGGCCTGGACCAAACCGCAATAATTTGGTGGGTATCCACCAGGCAGCCTGCTGCCTCTGCCTGGAAAGCTGAGTGTCATGCTACCTAACTGCCAGCTCACTGTTCTTAAATATTTAACCACCAAAAGAATGCCTTCAGCCTTCATTGTTGTCCTTGGGTTTGGTATTTCATGTCAAGCAGAAGTTGGTGCATTAACCTCAGCTAGAAGTAATTTGTTGCCAAGTACTGCCCTGAGGAAAAAACCCCATCATTTGTTTAGCAAAGCAGCCTTCAAATGCATGAAATGACTTTGTGGAGATGGGAGAAACTGAAATGCCAGCCAGTGTTTCTGGTATTTGGTTTCCATGATTTTTGCTGTAGGGGGAACAGCACTGTGTTTTTTTCCTCTCCAAAAGAATTAATTATTTCCTGAAGCCTATTTACTCTCCCAAGGCATATTCAAAATTAGATATACCCCAAATAGCTAGTGGTGTTTTAGAGAGCCTTTATCTTGTTTTCCTACCTAATCCTATCTTTTTTAAATAATCCTTTTTTATGGATAGGTTTGAGTAAGCATTGTATGAGCTGTTTCTGTTTCATTTTTTCTCTCTTATTCCAAAACCAAAATTGTCAGATTTTTTTCTGAATTTGGTAGAAGTTTAATCTGGGAGCATTAGACATTAAGCTGATTGGAAAAAGTAACTGTATCACATGGATAGAAGGATAGCACACACTGAACTTTTATCTCAGGATAGTTTCTTTCCTCTCTCCTATTCTTGCTATCATTCCCTTTCCATTTCTTTTGTTTTACCTTTATCCTTTCCAGGCTTCTCTTTGCCCTCTGAAGCCTCCTAATTGCTGAGATAATTGCCTTATGCCTCTTGTTAATTAAAAGTATGTACATAGTCAGAGAAGGAAAAGTCTTGTTCTCCCCAAACTGAAATTTCTTCCTGTTTTCCAGCTATGGGTGGGTCTGGGATAACAAGATACTACTTGCATTATTTCATTGGTTGACTTAGTTGGTTTTCATGAAGAAGATAAGATACTGCTTTGGTTCTCAGTAGTATTCTTTATTATATGCAATGAACATTTGACATCTGTGAGTACATTTGCTGAGTTAAGAGTAAGGATTAAAAACAAATGCTTGCAGCTTTGAGCCAAAACCATTCCTGCATGCCATACATTTGCTTTGGAAAGTGAGTTTGTGGTGTATTTTTTTGTCATGCAGCTCTTCCTGATTTTCCTCTCCTTCTGGCAAATGCTTTGTTATAAGGAGTTTTCATTGCACCTCCAGAGCAGCCCTAGGCACCCAAAACTGTAGTGTCTTTCTGTTGAGTCTATAAGCTCTGAATCATGTGATATAGCACCAGATAACTTCTTCATGTCTGGCTTTTAGATCCCTACCTTAAAACTTGAGACTGCATAGAAATAAAGGCTTTCCTGTGAGGTGAAAAGGTTTACCTTCATTTTATCCTTTGAGATATCTGGGATAAGACTTGGGAAATGGGGAATAGCTGGGCTAAAAATATTTTCATCTGTAATACCATTTCTGTTCTTATGTCTGAGAATCAGTAGTTGAAAGTGATTTTACATAATACTTTCTCTTCTTTAGAACCATGCTTTCTAATAATTTCTTTTTCAGAAACTGTTTTTATTTTCCTTTCCCTTTAGAGTCCTCATGGTGTGCCAGTACGAAACAGTGGCAGTCCCAAGTTTGCTATGAAGACACGACAAGCTTTCTATCTACATACAACAAAACTGACCAGAATTGCCAGACGTTTATGTCGAGATATCTTGCGCCCTTGGCATGCTGCAAGACACCCCTATCTGCCTATCAACAGTGCAGCAATCAAAGCAGAATGTGAGTGTGCTGCAGCTGGGACCTCCTTGCCAAGGAGTCCTTTGAGACTCCTGTCCTATAAAGTTTTGAGTTGCAGCTTGCTGAGATGTTTTCTTGCATGTAACTAGTGCTTTCACACAATCTAGCTGTACTTGCAGAGTCTGATGGTGGACTGATGGGCAAAATAACTTTGAGAATTCATGAATTGTTTTAAAACATTTGCATTTGCCGTTACATGAAGCATTCTCTGTGTTTGTGTCCTGTTGCCAGGATCTGCTTGCCACCTGTAAAATTAATTTAGTGGCAAAGCTCTTTCAGAACACTGGAGTTATATTAATTTGGTTTTGCTATAATAGCTAATTGTCTTCACCCTCTAATTCTTTTTCCGTGTTTTACAGGCACAGCACGTTTACCTGAGGCATCCGAAAACCCATTGCTATTAAAGCAAGTGGTTCGAAAGCCTTTAGAAGCAGTACTCCGGTATTTAGGTATTAAACAAACCAAGCCATCACATGCAAAATCCCCCAAACACAGGAAATACCCTCCTAGCTACTCTGCTGACCATGTGGGTTTTCCACTTGGGTCTAGATTTAGATACTCATTCTGGATTAAAGCAAACAAAAAACAAGGCATAAAAAACCCCCACCCCACAAACCAAAGAGAACATGATACCCATCTCATTAACTTGTCCCTTTTACTTTTCCTACTTAATCTGACAGACCCAGTGTCTCTGCAAATCCACTCTGGGGTCATAAAGCTGTATCGGTAACTTTTTCAAGTGAAGGGAGGGATGCGTTTCCTGTGGCTTCTGATGTGTATGGGGATAAGTTACCACCTGCTGGCGGAGGCACTAACATCATGTTTTGGGAACATTTGGTTATTCACTTCCTCAGGTTTTGGGCTATCTGCAGGTAGTTTGTACAGTTGGGTCCTCCAGGAAGCCTTTTGGGTTTAGGACAGCATTGTGTCACAAAGCTTGTAAATTAGTTGATGGCTGTTCTGTCTAGACAAAGGGATCATACTTCTATTTTTCACTTACCTCTTGGGTTTTGGTGGGTTTTTAATTTTTTTATTTTAATTACAATTTTCTTGAGTACTTGCCTCATGAGCTGATCTGTGGGGCAGGACTGAGTAGCTCCATCCAGAACTTTGGTGTAAGTTTGAGGTGCTGGAAGCATCCAGAGTGATGCTGTGTGTCGTGCCAGTGCTGTCTCCAGAAAAATGCCAAATCCTTTTCCCCAGTGCTCCCCACCCTGCAGACATCTCTCAGGTTGTTCTGGAAGCCAAACACAAGTCTTTCAGGAAAGTCTCAGGGGCACTTTGAAGACTTCCAGCTTAGTAAGGAAGCTGATCACCTTTTTGTTTAGATAAGCAGCACTGGAGTTGATTTTAGATTTCTTTGAACAATTTTGTTGATGAAATATTGTAAGGCTGAGGGTGTGCTAAATATTTACTGCTTCTCTGTTGGGTGTTGTACTTCTGCTGTGTACTAATGGGATACACAGATTGAGAAACCTTTGGAAACATACAGTGCAACAAAAGAAAGCAAATGAAGGGAGAAGTTTGCTGTTGGATAAAATCGTTATTTTAATAACTGCAGAAAGCAGCAGTAAATTTTGAGTTTTCCTTCCACTCTGTCAGGGTCTCCACTGGATTACTGAGATGGAGAAAAAGACTGATGGAAATGGAGTGGGGCTGATAGGCTGGCAAGAAGTGGTGTTTTTTGGTGGTGTTAGTGGGATAAAATTTATATGTTACTCTGCTGTTGGGCCTGCAAGAAAAAGACTCAGTTGAAGTTCGCATTTGCTGTTTCTTGTAACTTTCTCCAAGTCTTTTCAGTTGAAAAGTGTGAACTTGATCTCTGCCTTGGCCCAAAGCTTGAATTCAGATGTTGTGTTCTTTGTAGTGGGTCTTTGAATCTTCACTGGTTTTGCCATTGGAGAAATAGTATTTTTTATACACATTTCTGGCAAACTGGCAAAGTTGTAATTTCCCCAGAGTTTTGGGGTGTTGCATGACCAACATGGCCAAAGTTGGGTTTTAGTATACAGCACTCCAAAAATCACTTCAAATTATTTGAGAATGGTGTTACCACCATTAGATACAAATAGATACAAAGTGGTTTTGCTATCAAATCTTATTTTAGGATAATTCTATGATAATGATTTTTAAATCTTTAGTAGTGGTGAATTCCTGAATACATGGAAATGCTTTATATCAGTATCAATCTCCAGTCAAAGCTATTGACTGAGATAGTTTGTACATAGCAGGAGGTGTACTTGGTCACCTTGGAAGTTTGCAGGTTGTTTTCAGATTTATAATTCCAGTATCTTTGCTAAAAAAAAAATTCTGCTTTGCTGTTTTCCGACAGAGTCTCATCCATGTCCTCCGAAACCAGATCCTGCAAAGAGCTTGTCCAGTTCTCTCAACAATCTGACTCCTGCTAAGTTTACACCTGTCATTAATAATGGGTCCCCAACTATCCTGGGAAAAAGAAGTTATGAGCAACACAATGGAATGGATGGTAAATATTTTTCCACAAAATTTATGTTGTGTCTGTAGGCTTTTTCTTCTGTCCTTTCACTATACAAGGAGAAGATGTAAACTCATAGTCCTTTATATAAACTCCGAGTTTCTTATTCTTGAGGAAGGTTATTTTTAACTATTGTAAAAGCCACCTGTCCCATTTCTCCTTTTGGGTGAAGCACATGATGTGTACTGCCTGGGAAGTGCATGCACATAAATTCACTGTGCTAGTGGAACACTGCCTGGCCTGGCCAACCTTGCAAATGGGATAGCAAAGGAGAAACTTCCCTTCAGTTTTTAAATTAGTAGCGTGAAAAATACCCTAATAGACTTTTTGAGTGATGTTTCCCTTGTTGGCCTGTTACTGACCACCTCTGTGCCTGGGCTTCACCTCCTCAAGAAGAGGAGGTAAGGGAAAGGTGTTTGAAGTGGGAGAAAGAAGCAGAATGTTCCTGGCGTGGACTCCAGGTCTGTGTTCTGAAGAAGTGCTCTTGCTTGAGAGTGTCAGGGAAGAGAAAGTGCAGTCTCTATCTCACATGAGGAGAAAAGGGTCTGTTGAAATGGTTATAACAGGAGTGAGAACACAGAGGGTTGCTCTTCTTAACAGGGGAAAGGAACAGTTGGTGTA
Source organism: Cettia cetti (assembly GCA_013401135.1). Taxonomy (NCBI): domain Eukaryota; kingdom Metazoa; phylum Chordata; class Aves; order Passeriformes; family Sylviidae; genus Cettia; species Cettia cetti. Next base: position 14,956 of record VZUI01071878.1, read on the forward strand.
ATGGTGACTCACAGCAGGGAGGGAGATCCAGGGAGTCTTTCTCATTTTTTACCTTTAATTTTAACTTTATATATAGCTTATCTGAAATATAATTGCAAACATTTGATATCTGATTGTGTTTTAACGTAAGAACTTTTAAAACTGCTGCTGTTCAGGTTGCTGATGTGATGTTTTTCTCTTTTCTGTTCACTTGTACTCTATCAGGCAACATGAAGAAGCGCCTGTTGATGCCTAGCAGGGGTAAGACCTTGAAGCTGCGCTCAGCTTATGCTAGGAGAGTGATTTTTAGTTTCATCTGCTGGCTTGTCTGTGCTTTGTGGCTAATGAGTTTGTGTGCACCTTCTGTGTTGATGTCTAAGTGTTCCTTGGGTAACCACTTCCACACATGGTTTTGCTGCTCACCTTTCAGGCTTTTCACATGCAGGCAACAAGTTGTACAACCATACTGAAGACATGAAGTCCTGCATTCAGAATTGATTCCTAACTCCTCAAGTTGACAGAACAGTCTTCCAGCAGTTCTGTGAAACTGCAGGAAGTCGTGATGATTGGTTTGAAAATAGGTGGTGTTTCGCTGTTCGACTTTTAAGAAAGCAAAGTTTCACATGTCTTGAACTGCTTTGATTTCACTTGGACCTAAAGAGATAGACAGTATTTACATCAAGTCCCAAGTTCAACCTACTGTATCTTCCAGTGAGAGTGGACAGTCTCACTGGTGAAAGACTGTCTGCACATTCTCTGCTGGCAGTAGAAAAGGATTTTCAAAATTCCATTGATTAAAAATTAATCTGTTCTGAGTACTGAAGAGATGTCAGAATCTTTCATTTGTGATAATGCAGGAAATGTATATATGATGTCACTTCACCAAATTCAGTAGAACAAACCAATTTTGAATATTTAGGAGACAGACAACCACAAAATGTCACTGTGAACAGGCAAACACAAAACTTAAGCTTACATGTTGCCATGAACTGGCCAGCACTGCATGCCCTGATGATAATCTTTGTGTTTCGTGGCTGAGGCAGTGGATGGCTGTTACCCATATTTACATGCATGCAGGTATGTGTGCATGTGGAGAATACAGCAATGAGGACAGTGATTGTTCTACTGTCTTGCTCTCTTTGGGAATTTATTCCTTGATACCCTGTTGCTGAGTTTTTGTGTGCTTTTTAACTTGTCTTTTGGAAAGAATAACAAACCCCTTTGCATTGGTCAGTTTGGCTTCCTCAAAAGCTTCATCCAGTAATGAGGGATGTAGGTGCAGAGTAGCTCACTGAATTTCCACAGCTCCTGGTGACTACCTGCTTATGGGCACACCTGCTGCTCACTGCAAAATATCCTCCTCAGCAGATGACACACTTGGAAAGCTCAGAGATGTTGTGGCCCAAAGGAGGGAAGTAGAAGAATGAATCCTTTCCTCCAGAAGGCTCTCTCTGCATAGAGCATGGACTTGATAACCCAACATGATTTTCTGGAAATAGAGGATCCCTGTTTCAGTGTTTCATTCAGTCATAACTGTTGCTGGAGCTATCTGCAAGATGATTTTGGAAAAGTACCTGTTCCTCAGAGTTTGTCTTTCTTTGAAGCAGGTGTGTGTAGCTGTGCAGGGTCTGGATCTTGCTGAGCACCTGCTGCTCTACCTGTTTGGTCTGTTCTCAGCCAGCCACTGAAATACTTGCTGGAGTACTTGTTCCTGTAACTGCTAGGTAGCAGAGTCCAGTTCACTCCCAGAAGCTGTTTACTTGCTGGGGTAGTGTGTGTTAACTGGATATTCTTGTGAGCAGTTCAGCTTAAACCTCTTGGTTGAGATTTATTTGTGAATGGAGAATGTTTGCCACACTGCAGTTTTGCATCTGTAATATTTCCTGAGCCTGGGTTGCTGGAAGCTTTGCCAGGACCAGGAGGAAAGGGAACCACCTGCAAGGAGACAACATTCACAGAACTTGGATCGAGATCTGCTGTGCACAGGGAAGGAGATGGTGGAAGTTTGGTGGATTTCTTTCTGTCCTGGTGCCAGTTTGTGTGTTGGTGCCTCTTAGCACAGGCTCCCAGTTGCCTTGCATGTGAACTGGTAAACCTTGCTGGCTGTGGGCATGGATGCAGCTGGTTTCCTGTGCCGTGAAAGGACTGGGATTGTGGCACTGGGGCTTATCCTTGGTTTTGGATGGAGTCATCCAGCGGGGCTGCTGGCAGGAAGGACACAAGTTGGAACTGCTGTGAAGAGGTGAATGACGGTGAGAGTGATGAAGCCTTGTGGACAGAATTTAGGAGCCAGTGATTGAGTATAAAAGGATTGAAATAAACCCATCTATCAAGAATAACTGATTTTTGGATTACAGGTGACCTAAAATAGTAGAAAAATATTGAGAGCAAGCCTGAATTGTTATAACTGGTCAGATTCTGCATTTACATAGATTCTGTGGGAAATTGGGGGTGTTCCTTTGTTATTTTCATGTTTCTTGTCTCTTCTTGACATACTGACTGGTTTAAGTCACTGTAGGAGACTGTACTGCAAAAAAAGGATGGTGTTGTCGGCACAGAGAGGCTGAAATTATTATTTCTGCGTAAATTTAGGTGCAGGAAGACACTTTGTTCACCTGTATTTAAATAGTTTCCAAAGAGATGTTAACATAGTGCAAAATGGTTATCCAGGAGTTTTTCTGCTTCCTGCTGACGTGCTGTGTTGGTGGCACCTGGATGACATCTTAGGGTTTGGACAAGTCACTGTGCCAAAGTCTGTGACAGGTACAGTGAACACTTAGGGTGAGCTTTAGCTGAAGTCTCTTTGCTGGTGATAAGAGCCTTGTGGTGCTGGACTTCACCTCCAAACACAGGAAGAAGTCTGAACGCTGGAAATTATGGCTGATCTGGTGACATAAGATGGTTTTGTAAGGCTTTCCTCAAGGCCAGGTTGTAAAGCAGGATATAATCAAGAGGTTTATGTGCAGGAAAGGGCCAGGTAGCAGCCTGTGTCTTTGTATAGTGTAAAGCATTAAGGTACATATTTATACATGGTATTTGCTGAACTTCAGGGAGTAGTTCACATTTTTCTTTTGGAATTCTGTTTGTTTATATTTTTTTGTCTTCCTACTTAGCTCCAGCTGAGTAGTTTTAACTTTTCTTTTTCTGACTCCTCTCTGCTTAACCCTTGAGACCATTTCAAGCTCTGAATATGATTTATCTGGCCAGGCATTATGAATTTTCACCAGTGCCTGAATTCCAAGAACAGGAAAATGGTCTTTATCTCATGTTCTCACTGCCTCCACTTTATTTTACAAGAAGATTGTCGTTCTTTCGTCTATTTTGTTTTCCTCCTCCTTAAATCATGTTGAAGGCATCATTAGGCATACAGTAGTTTCCCAGCTCTCCTAAAACACTAACTTAGCATGGACAAATTGCTGCAGAATCCTATTTTTGGAACATGAAAAGTACATGTAGTCTCATAAGCTGTCAAATAGGGTGAGATGTTAATAAATTAGTAGTTTGTTGCTTTTTTGTTAGTGTTCTGGAGCTCAACTGACAATCTTTGCCATGAAACTTCTTCTAGAAAAAGAGGATGTTTTGTGTGCAGGAACCTGTTTACTTGATTCCTTTCAGCCATGCAGTGTGGTATCTCTGTGATACTCGGCTATGCAAATTCCTGCTGGGGGAAGGGAGGGAGCATGGTTAGATTTTTATTTTTCTCCCCTCTCTTTTACACCATGCTGGCTTGGATCTAATCAAATTTGTTTTTCAGGGTCATCACATGCACTTCTAAAATTGGCAGAAAGTGGGAGAACATGAATGGGTAGCTGCAATAAAGAGAAGGCTTTTCCCAGCAACAAACTTGCATTGATAACATGGTAGCAGATTGAATGCTGAAAATTGGAGAGGGTTTATAGAAGAGCCATGAAAACAGTGAAGGGACTGGAAAACACACTGTATAATGGAAAATGCTTCTATCAAAGTGGAAGTTGTAGATGTTTGTCTCTGCTGACAGGAACAGCAGAAGTATAAGTATAATAATAGAGGGCTTTTAGTCTAGCTAGGAGTGGAATAACAAGCTGCAGTAGCCAGAAGGTACAGTAGGGAACTTTGGCTGGAAACAAGCTGCAGATTTTTTGAGTGAGGTTAATTAACTGTTGGAATACCTTGCTTCTGCTGCTGGGGGTTTCTAAACCCAAGTGGAATGTCAATCTAATTTAACAAGTTCTGGTTCATTGTTTCTCATATCCTATTTGGGAAACGTGAATGAACCAGAAGTGGAAGCATTCGTCAGCCTGCATGCCACTTAGTTCAGTTATCAAGAGATGAGTGTGGCAGTGTAAGTACTGTTCTTGAACAAAACCAGCTATCAAGGTGGAAAGATAGGGAAGTTACCTGACATGCTCTGTAGGGGACCAAAATTATCTCAATATTTTATATATACATGCACACACACACATATTTATATTTTCTTTTCTGGCTGACTTAGACTTGCAGAAAATGTGGACTCACCTGTAAGCATAAGTTGCATTAAAATTCTGCCTTTGTCGCCAGTGACCTCAGCTGTCTTTTTAAGCTGAAGGATAACCAGGCAATGGAAATCTGCAAATCCAGGAATTACTGTAAATGGCAGGGAGCATTGGTCCTTTAATCAATGGTGGGGTGCTGGGGAAAAGGCCTGACTTTAGCTGTTGGAATCTAGACCCCAGCAGGGCTGACTAGTGACAAGAGAGCAAATGTTCAGTGCCAGCTGCAGCACAGCTGGGAAGAATGTCAAGTTGCTTGTTCTGCTTTTTGGAGACCCCAAGAACCATGTGCCTGTGCAACTTCCTAGCTTTAAGATTATTTGCTGAAAGTACTGATTATTTTTTAGAATTTCACGTGGGATTTTGTATTCAAATGCTAAGTGAAACAATTTTCGCTTGCCTTCAGTTTAGCCTTGATATTGTGATTAGGTTCTTTTGGTGTTATGAAGAAAGATCTGAAAATAAAATCAGCAGATGGGCATCATGCTCTGTGGATCAGCTAGTGAAAACTATTTCATTTAGGAGTGATGGCATTGAGTAAGATGTGAATGTTGATTGAGAGAGTGTATATCCCAAGGCAATGGTAGAGAGCAGGTGTAATTAATGTGAGAGGAAATTAATGTATAACAGAGCAAGGGCAGAATTGCAAGTGCCCTGGATAGTACAACGCCTGAGTTTGTAACTGAGTGCAATGTGTGACACATCATACGTATATATATACACACATGCACATATGTATATATTATGTATAATATATACATACACACGCACATTATGTGTATATATACACACACGCACATATGTGTATATTATGTATAATACTCCAGATGCTAAGAACAGTGAATAATTCAGTGCTTTCTAGTTCCAATAGCTTGGAAATCCAGTAGCAAATCCTAAAGCAGTGAGGTGCATAGTTTTGTCTCCTCTTTTTTTAGCCATTTAGTGTGTTACAGTCAGGCAGAATCCACCATGATGCTCTTTTTGGAATATGAGTGGACAGTATTGATTGACTCAACCCTGAGACAGAAAGCAATGCTCCCTTCTCAGTGTGCTTATCCAAGGAGAGCTGCTGGCTCTCTGCATTTGGATGTCACTGTTGAGAAAGTATTAGCAGGGTTCTTGAAGTGCTTGTAGCAGGAGGTACAGCCTTGCATGAACAGACGCATCATCTGGGAGAGGCTTGGTTACAGCGAGTGTCATCTGCTGGACCAGGCATTTTAGGAAGTGCTGTCCAAATCCAGTGAGGTTGACGTGCAGGACTTGGTGGAAGGAGCTGGGTACAGACCAGTACTTACTCATCCAAAATTAAAGCTGCTCTTTGCAAAATCTCTCATTTGGAGTTACTGTGTGTGTTTAATGTTGTTTTGGTTTTATCTGTCCAACAGAGAACTGCGATCACTTCTGTGTTTCATTACAGCCAAACCAGTCTGCGTATCTCTATTTGTTGCATGGGGCTGAGCTACTGTACTCTGAACTATGTGAATCTTTCCCTTTTTTAACCTTAAATCTTTTCTTTCCTTTTCCTTTGCCAATCTTGGTAGGAACTTACTTAGGTAAGTAAATTGCAATTTTAACATTGTTTTTATCTACAACAGAATTTTAAGAAAATGTTAGCCTAGGTGGTGTTAGGCACAATTTATGCTCTGTTTTGCTTGTTGCACTTACATTTCTGCAAGTTTGTAGCCTCTGATTGTTAGAAGGTGGACACTCACAGTGGTAAAACACTCTTGGTAGTTATAAGAGAGGCAGGGGTGCTAAAGTGTTCTTGCAAGCTGGCAAAAAGTGTGTGTGTGTATATGTCAGCACACTGAGACTGCCGCAAGTAAGCCAGTAACTTGGAAGTGAAATCCTTGTTCATCAACCCTCATTCATGTGTGAATTTTTATATTTTTTTCTAGCTTACTCACAAATGTGGTACTGTTGATGTTTTTGTTACTGCTGGGAAGGATGGAGTCCCAGGAGGACGGTTACTTTTGGAACAGGAAAAGTCATATGATGAGTATATGGATTTTAGAAAGCAACAGTGAAGTCTCTGGCTGTGAAGGAGTGCGTGAAATTCTCTGCATTCATTGTGATTGAAGATGTGCTTCTTAGTCTTAGTGCATATTACACGTTCTGCATGATACTTCTTGTGGGTAAACAAAGTAAAAACCAAATGCCATCTGTGACTAATTGCTTGATGAAGGACCCATTTTTTTGTGTGTAGTGGATATGTGGAAGATTGGAGTTTGTAACTTTGAGTAAGCACAGGTTTACCAACTCTGAGTTGTGTCCAGGCTGGAAACTGGGCTACTCTTCCTCCCTGGTACGAGGGTCAGTTCTGTACAGACTTGTTTCAGACTGTGAAATGGGCTGTAAATACACAGCAGCAGTGTGTATGTTCAGGAGTGGAAAAGCACTGGGTGGTTTCTGACCAAGCTGAAAGTTCTCCATGCTTCAGCAGCTTCTTGAAGCTTTCTGTAGTAACTTCATGGGAATATCCCTGTGCTCCAGCCTGCACTGGGCTCACTGCTGAGGGTTTAGGCTCTCCTGCTTCTCCACATGGCAGTTGTGTGGTGTTGGCAAAAGAGCAGGCAGAATGTGAGCAGTGGGAGTAGTTTTGGAATCCTGCCATTGAGATGCTGAGTTGCAGGGAATGGGACTGCAGCAGCAAAGAGCGTGTCTAGAGTCAGGCATCCAGTGGGACCAGATGTGCTGGTTTGCTTTCCATTGGGAAATTGGATTCTCCCTTTCTCTCTGTATTTTTGGGTGCCAGCTATCCCCTCCTCCCACAGCATGCTCTTGGGGTGGTGCTGTAGTTGCTGCTGGAAGTTTAGGCATTTCCTCATTCAATTTTATTTTTTTTTTAACAAATCCAAAAGCATGAGATTCAGATGACATGAGATTGTTAGAGAAGGAACAGGTTGTTTGGCTGAGAGATGGTTTCCCTATCCCTGAAAGATAACACAAAGCTGCAGAGTAGCAGCAATAACAGACTTGTATTGCTGTCTTTGGTGGTCCTTCCCCAACTGTATTTCTTTGGGAGGAAGTATATTCACCTGCAGCTTTGGTACTTCAGGAATGAAGGGATCATTAGGGCATAGTAACCTGCTGGACTGTTTTTCAGCCAAAATCTCTGTGATTGTGCTTAGCTTGAGGAACAGTTTCGAGGTCCTTGGCACTGAGCTGTGGGGAGCAGACATGCCCTGAGGGTGCCAGTTAATCTCTGTGCAGTGATCAGCTGTTTTATTGCCATTTCAGTAAGGTGTAGAATTGTCTGTGGCAAAGGACATTTATGATTCTCTGCAGCTATACTTTCAATTGACTTTGTCTTCATTTTATCCTCTGAGGTTTCCTCTTTTTTTTCAGCGTATAGAGGAGACTAACAGGAGGAATTGCATGGCAAGAGATTTTCTACAGTTTTGAGTTCTTTTCAGTGCCATGGAAAAAAACCCCTGACATTTAATCTGGAGTTTTCAGTGTATATTTCAATTTCTTTGGCTGCAGAAGAGTGGAAGACCTGCTTAGATTTGTCAATGTATACCTTTACACTTCGTGGTTTTAAAGGTTTTGTCAATCCTGAAAACATGTCCTTTTGTTGTTTGTGTATTTTTGTGTCATTTGAAGGAGGTCAGTATTGATGCTGATGTGGAGCTGTGTAAATTCAAGCAGTTGGACCTTAGATATCATCAAAAGTACTAATCACATTTTCTACCCTGTGTCTTCTCTAGACATTCCTCCATAAAATATAGTCAGACTAGTTTTTGTTGGTTTTTTTTTCTGGAGAGGAGCCGCCAGAACTGTTGTATTTTGCTCCTGATTTGAATTCTTACGTTAGCTTGTTTCTAACCTGCTTGTGGATGCGTGGGGAGACATCTCTTGAATCTTCATCTGTGAAAGTGGAACAATCACGTGGGGCAGGTGTAAGTCTGGCGTGGTGAGTGCTCTGCCTGTGCCACCATTCACGTACACAGGACTAGTGTAGTTTTTATAGTTGCCTGTCTCACAGGCTTCCTCTCTCACACAGAAGCCACCAAAAACTTTTGGGTGAGAATCCATTGTTTCTAGTCCAGATGTATTGACTTGCCAGCTGTTCCATGATGGGTTACAGATGTGTTGTCTCTCTGCCTCTCTTTGTGACGATTGTGTATAGAAGTTGCTCATTTAATAGCAGTGCTGCATATGCTCTTACAGTGATAATTTTTTTAATTGCAAACTGGATCAGGTCATTTTAGTGCCTGTGTTCATTCTTTCAGACTCCACTCATTGAAGTGTGACTAAAATGAAAATTCATGGATTAGTTCACTAATATTAATATGTTAATTGATACTTTATTGCTGTGAAAGCAAGGGTATAAATTGCATTGAAGCTGTAGCTTTGTTTTGTGTCCTATTTTATTGGAGCAAAAAGTTTTCATGAACAGCTTTATCCTAGAAATGGCAATTTGGGAGAGAGGTGTGTTCCTGTTGTTAGCACTGCTTTTCTGCTGCTTGGGGGCTCTGAAGTTTTGGGGATCAGAGCAAGCAGCAGTTCTGCTCAGCCTTTGCTCAGTTTGCATCCCTCCACTTCGCACAATGGAATATTCTGGTGCTTGGAAATAGCATTGTTTACTGTCTATTGTACATCCAGCAAGAGTCATTGCAGCAGCAGCCACATATCAGGACTGTCTTTTCTGGCATCAGGGATGTTTTTACTACAAGAAAAGAACTAATCTGGAGTGTGGTTAAAAGAAAATATGTGGCTTCAATCCAGGGACTAGAGTCAGTTGATTTACATATCTGAGTTTCTATGAATGGAGAAAACATAATCTTTGAGTTATGGAAGGGGGAAGAAAGTAACAAGTGCTGGAGCTTAGCTCTGAAGCTGACAGATTCTGGTTGCATCCTGCTGGCTGTGCTGTTTCCCAGCATCCTTGGAGCCCTCTGTCCATGCATCCCAAACAGATGCTCACAGCTGTGTTTTGGATGCGATGGCTGCTCCCATGTAAAAACATGATTATCTGGCGCCCACACTGCCTTTGTCAACATCCGGAGGTTGTTACTGGCCTTCTTACTCGGTGCCTAGTACATCTGTCCTACAGACTTGATGGAAATCTTTTTGGCAGCTATTTCTTAATCTCTGTGGATACTTAGGCACAAAAATGCGGCAAGAACTGAAACCATGTGTCTTCCACATCTTCCCATGTGAAGCAGCTAACAGCATAACCTCTACACAGGATGGAAAATACACTTGATATAAACTGATGATTCTAAAGTGGTGTATCATGATACTCAATGTTCAGAAAATGTCCCCTGTTCCACCTTCCTCACTCCTGACACTTTACTGTGCCCTGTGTTTTCTGTCATGCTCCATACAAGAACAATATGTTTGGTTTTACCAATGAGAACCTCCAGGAACCTGCTGGAATACAGACCATGAGCTGTGAAAGTTCATGCTACCTGGATTCTTTAAAGAGTTTTTCCCTTTGATCCCATCTAACTCACTAGCAATAGGAAGGTTCAAAGATCCTATGGATTCATGTTGAGACCTTTTGCAGACAGCAACAGCATTTGCTGATGCCTGTCCTGTAGTACCTGTTGGACTTGGTGCACTGATATTTTGGTTCTCAGCCAGAAGAGGCTGAGGGAGGTGGTTTGGTGCATGGATGCTAATGAAGTGGTGTTTTCTGGGAACGAGCAGCTTGGAAAACCAAACTAACAAAACAGCATTATTGGTTCTCCCAGTCCATTCTGTGCCAGGCCGTGCTGCCTTATAGCAACAACCCTCAAGTCCCAGGAGCTTTGTGAGTCCTGCAGGGTCCTGTGTGTGCACAGTACAGTTGAGGGCAGTGTGGGGGGGTACCTGATAGCACAGCAAAGCACCTGGTCACAGCGAGCTGTGGTGCCTGGTGCTGTGTGTGTGGCTGGGAAAGGGCTCTGTGATAGCTGCAGTGGCTGTGCTCTGTGCCTGAGGAGGTGTTTACTTGTGGCAGGTTCAGTAGATATGCTGTGTTTGCTAACGGCTCATAGCTGACGTCTGAGCTGAGGAGTTCCCAGGGGACCCAAGGAGGTTAAGAAAGATTCTGTTTGTTGCTGTTTTGGGAGTGAATAATGCCTTCCACTTTCTGCTTCTTGATGTCAGTAAATTCCTCAGACTGAAAGAGAACATCAGATTTTTCCCCAGATGTGTGGCAAACCTGGCATCTGAAAGGTGTGCTTCTAGTGGTAGTGTGAAGCAAGGCTAGAGAAAATGGAGAAGAGACTGGGTAAATGGAACGTGTTTGTGACTTGGGGCCTCTGCTCTTCAAACCATGTTATCAAGGAAGCTTTTCTCAGTCACCTTTGTAGGAGGAAAGTCTATCAGAAGTCAGTTCAGTAGGCAACTCTAGGCTCAGCAAAACAACACAGTTGTAATCATAGCTGCGTGTGTTTTGATTTTTTGTACTTTTTTCTGTCTTGGAAAAGCAATGGTCTTACCAGCTCTATTCTCTTTCCTGTTTGTTAGGTCTGCCTAACCACGGACAAACCAGACAAATGGTAAGAGAATGTTCATTTAACCAAAACAGGGAAAAGAAGAATTATTAACCCACGCTAGATAGAACACCCCATTAAACCGTAGTGCTTCACTTCCACCTTTGCTGTTTGCAGCTGGTCATACTTCCCAATTCACTGAGAAGGAAAAAAAGAAATATTTGGGGGCATCTGAATCATCTTAGTGGTTAAATACAATTGAAACCTCAAATCTATCTATCTTTATATCTATAAACGAGATCCTGTTTTGAACAGCATTTTGTTTCTGCTCATGCAGAAATGGAGTGGCTGCTTACAGCAAAGTTCTGGGACGTATTTCTAGGTGGAATGTGTTTCCCTGAAGGAGAAAGGTTTACATGATGGAAGGGTTTGTTTGGAAAACAGTTTATTATTTTTTTAGCAAGTTGGTGTGCAAGTTACCTGCTGAGAATGCTTGTATTTTACTTTTTTTTTTTTTTTTTTTGAGTAAAAATTATTTGTAGCCTTTCATCTATTGTGCTGAGTTTAATCAAAGGACAGAAGCAAATAGCCAGTCTGATTGATGTGTCTCTGGCAGAGTGCTTTCTCACTAAATTGTGAAGGGGCCAGTGCAAAGGCTGTGCATCCCTTTTCCCCCTTGCACATGGCTTATGGGAAACAACTTCAACCATACATTTTCCCCCCCTCCCCAAAAATGACCTGATGTTGATCAAGTGGAGCTTGCCTCGTTAGCTGAAGTGCCACAATGCATTGGTGTCAGCAGGGTCCCTGTGACACAGGTCAGCCAGCAGCAGGTGTGACTGATGGTCACTGCACAGTGATCACAGGCATTATTGAACCTGACAGTGTTTGGGGAAGAGTGCAGTGGCCTGAGGGGAGGCCAGAACTTGGGCGTGCCAGGCTGCTTGGAATAACAGAGCATTCCTTTGGTTTGTTCCTCAATCCGAAGTGGTAAATCGTGTTCCTCCATGGATTCAGCTTCATTCCGTGTCACTGAGAAGACTGGCTACTTGTTTGTGTCTGCTGAATAAACCTACTCAGAGCAGTGGGGAGAAATCTCTGACATCTTAATACTTTTTAGGTGTTTTAGGGTGAAACTCCTAGAATTGCCTTGATTTTTGGTTGTCTGATCAAGCATGAATGAAAAATTAAAGGTCCTCATTTCAGGGTGTATAATTTGAAATATATTTCACCATGTAGGTAGAGAAAAGGCAACCTGGAAGCACAGGGGTGCCCTTTCTAGGTATTTCCAAGAACTTTTTCTGGAGTTCTTCTCCTGTGTATCTTGCATATGTGGAGAAAATAAGCTTTGCAACCTTAATGGAGGGAATTGCTTGGAGAAACCTGGAGGGGGGTAAAAAAAAAGCCATCAGAAAAGCTTTTATTTGAAACTTTTTGCTTAACAAATATCAAATCTAAAAGCAATTGTTGAAGTATTTCAGTGGTCTGCTGTGGTTCTGAAGCTGTCTAGTATAACATGGAGCTGGGCAACTAAGAAATTAAATTGTTATTACACTTGTATGCAACAGTTTTAAAGAGCTTAGGGTTTTAAAAGGTGAGGGTTTGTTTGTTTAGCTCTAAAGCCCTGATGTTCTACAGGAAGCAGATTTTGCTAGAGCAGTTGATTAAGGCTGGTCAAAAAATAAGTCATTATCATTTTTTGGTTTCTGCTCAGATACAAAATGAGATAGACACAGGGTTTTGTTGGTTTTTTTCCCTTGGTTTTTAGACTGAATTCTTCCCTTTCTAAGTCAAGATGTTAAAATTCAATTGAGCTATTGCAATGACCTGACACTTAAGGATTTGAAGACGGTGTGTCCCCACCATTCCTTTTGAGGTGGATCTCCCAGGGCAGTCATCTCTCACGCAGATGCTCAGTTTCCCATTCTGTGGACAGAAGGGGAAGCTGTGGTGCATCTGGGGAGATGGTGTGACCTTGGATGATGGCCTGTGAAATACCAGCATTCAGTTTATACCAGGGTGCTTTCTGACCAGCTTTAATTTATGCATTTCAAATTTTCTGGGCCTTCATTTTGCATCTTTCCCAGCTGTTCAGTGTTACTGATTTCAGTGGGATTTCTCAATGTGCTGATCATCAGGAAGGAGGGGCAGCAGAACTGGACTTCAGTGATCAAGGACAGCTGCATTTGAGAAGCTTAACACTTTGCTCCCTTTCATCTGCACCTCTCTTAATAACAGCTCATGTTTTTCCAGCTGAGTGTAAGGGGCTTACTGTGAGTCTGGAAAATGATGCCTGCGTGCAAATGTGTTATGGGAAATCTGTGGTGTTTAATACTAAAAGTTTACCATGAAAGCTGCTAACTTTGTAGTACTAGGTTTGTTTTCAACAACATATTTAGTTCTATACTATCCTCACTGAATATTAACCTCCCTAGAACAAAAAGGATACGGGTAAGTTTGGTATCCAGCATAACTGTAAATCCTGAGTTTCATATTTTATTTGCTCTGTAGCTAGATTTCCTTCCCTGAAATCAATAGAGTTGCTCTAGACTTATCATAGTAGCTGACATCTAAGTCTGATGCTTGATCTTTTGAACTTGATGTCATCTTTCAGACACAAGCCACGAATTTTTGGTAATGTCTTCCATTTATTATTTGTCCTGTTGCTGAAGTATTGGTGTCCTATTGTATATTGAAGGTGCCTAACTTGTACTGCTTGAGAACAGTTGCTTATGTGTGAATTCTGTGTTCAGTCCTGGACCAGAGGGGGAGGTATTTACCTTAAACTCTCAGCAAGCCATACAAAAACTTTAATTCTCTTTTCCTTTAAATGCATAGCACATGTTACTGCAGGTTTGTTGCAGTCCGTAACTGTGCTGTTTTATGTATCACGTTAGGGACCAAGCCGAAATTTGCTGCTCAATGGGAAATCATACCCAACAAAAGTCCGATTAATTCGTGGTGGATCCATGCCTCCAGTGAAAAGGAGGAGGATGAACTGGATTGATGCACCAGATGATGTTTTTTACATGGCCACTGAAGAAACCAGGTAGGAAACATCTTTCAGAGGATTTAAGAGGATGCCTTTTGGTTTGTGGGTGCTGCAGCTGGCATTGTGGTTAGAGAGGGATCTTGTCAGCAGGTCTGATGCTTTAAACTGAATGCAGAGACCACAGCCGGTGGTGAGGTGGGTAAAGGGTGGGAAATAATCATGCACTTACATTCCAGAGAAAGCAGATTCTTATTCTTCTTCCAGAGCAGCTGCTGTAGGAGATGGGCTCAAAGGGAAGGAAGACTGAGGTAGGAATTCACCTGGTTCAGACCCATCACTGCCCTCGGAGGTCCCATTGTAGAGGGATGGGATAGGACTCATGGATGACACTGAGAAGCAGAGCCTCCTATACACAGAGCTCTGCATGTCCTCTTGCATTGCCCCTCAGGACATCTCCACCTGTGTCTGGGTCCTGAAACCTGTGAGTGACAGAGGGTTTCCATGGGCTGAGTTGACTCATTTTTCAGTGGTTTATATTTGCCACCAGTAGCAGTGAGATTTAGCCCTGCAGTGTCCATCCTCCTCCTTTGGTAGTACTGCTTCTGTTAATCTTAGTCCTTCTTGTTGGTCGGCCCACAGGATAAAAATAGCAGAAGAAACTTTCCTTGTGTGAGTTTCACTTCAAACTGTTTACAAACTGCTGACAGAGTGGTACAAGCTATGTGACTTGATCCCTAAGGCAAAGTTCCCAGTATTGGTATTCCTAGGACAGGATTGTTGCGCCTGGGTGTGGTGAGACGGTAAAGAAAGTGGCTTGTGTGGTTTCCTCCCAAGAACTTGATGCCTCCCTCCTGAGTAACCTTGAGGAAGGTCAGAGCAAAGCTGCAGCCCTGTTTTCCAGCCCTCTCTGACAGCAGACATGCTGTCTGGCTTCTATCTTGGTCTGAAGCCTGGAGTTATCAGCACTTGCACTATCAGTACCCCAACAGCAGAGAAGCACTTACCTTTCCCTCCAGCAGTAGAGATGGGCCAGGGAATTACTGGATGTCTGAACCCTTCAAGTGACTGAGGAGGTTGAGAATTTTAGTGCTTTTTCTCTTCTGGTACTAGTAAATTTGGCACTGCTCTGAATCTTCATTTGTTCAGCACAAAAGTCATAGTCAAGAGTCCTGCCTTCTCCAAACTTCTCCATAACCTACAAAGCATTTCAAATGTCAGGGAACTTTCAGTGGACCTAGTATCAAAGAAGGGCTTTGTAGAATAGGTGATACTAGTAACATTCAAGTTGCTAAACACTGATATGTTGGATAATGAGTTTTCACTGCAGGAAACACCTTGTTGGAACTCAGAAGAAACATGAAATTAATTTCCCAGTCAGACTTGTTCCTATGCACACCTTTAATGCAACTGTGCATTTCATGCCAGCTCCTATCTTTGCCGTGGCTCTCCCTTCTTCTTTCTGTGCCTGCAAGATGCTGTGAAAGCAGTGAAATTCTGTATATAATTGAAAATAAATTGAGAGAAGAACCTAATTTTCAGGGGAAGCAGTTTTCTTATTACTGCTGTCACTCTGATAGAGCTACTAGGATCCTGTTGCAGCTCTCAGATTCTTGTGCCACTGTGGACTGAGGGTATACAGTCTCTAATGCTCAAGATGCTCAAGGCTTGTTTCATAATCCTGCATCTAGGGAGCTCTTCTTGACATCTTCACCATCCAAGGCACATGAAATACAGCAGGTGCATGGTGGCAGCATGTCAGCACAAGGTTCTGCCCCTTGACCTGGACAGAACTGTAACTATATTCATAGTTGTGTTGTAAGAACAATTGGCTGTAAGAACAATTTACTGTAGACACAGAATCTTCTGCTCATACATAGCCACTGACTGAGGCAAGAAGGATCGGTCCCACAGCAACCAGCACAACTCTAATGAAGATCGTGGTTCAGTGATAGACATCAGCTCAGTAAGATCTTATCACTTCCATTTAAAAATAGAGAGAGAAAGAAAAGAAAAAAACCCCACCCAGGCTTCTTTGTCTGACAGCCATGCTGCTTAGCTGACTGATGAGTGGTGAAAGGAGATTTTTGGCAGGCTGTGAAGAGCAGGGAAGCCTGAGCGTTGGAGTATTGTCAGCGGCACGGGTTTTCTGTCAGGCATTTCACCTCTAACTTTTCCCTGAACCATCTGCTGCATTCCAGTGTCAGGAATGTAAGACTTGTTTGTGAGCTCTGAAACAATTTGAGCTTTGTGTTAGCTCCGTAGCAATCAATCTAGCTGCAATATCTGCATATCATCCTCCAGCTGAGGGTCAGGCTGTGTCTTCAGTCACAGCAAGTAGGTTTCCCTGAAGTTTTACAAGCTCCCCCTCTCCCCTTTTTGTGTAGCTCTGTTGAGAACGGTGCTGGAAAACTGTACAGCTCTGAAGGAGCAGTTTAAAAAGTTGGTTGAATGAAAGGAATAAGTTTTTGAATTGAAGGCTCTCAGTAAGGAACTTGGCATTTATAACTCAAGCAAGCGGAGGCAGCAGGCGACCTGATCAGAATCCAGAGTGCTGTAGGATGTGTTTATGATGGCAGTGCGGCTGATGGAGCACACACAGATGCTGCAAGGAGTTCTGCTGCCTGAAAGTGGACCAACTGCAGTCAAACATCTTGGAAAAGTCATTGTATCAAGATTTTATTTTTTCTCTCCCCCACCACCACTTTGCCACTTTTTCACCTCTGCTCACCCTGTGGCCATTTAGTTTTAGAAGGTGCTGAAGAAATGGGGACTCGGGACAAACAAAAAATGTGACTGTGTAAGTGCAGCAGCTTGTCCTGCTCAGTGGGCAAAACAAGTGAAGAGATGACCAAATCTAAGAAGTGATTCAAAATCTTCAGCTGTAGTTGATGGTTTTGTCAGTTCTGGTGGTGCTAAGGGTAAGTTTTTGAAGAGAGGGGAGGTATTTCGACCACTTTCTTCAGCAACCATCACATCTTAAAGGCCGAAATCAGCACAGTGATGATAGGCATCAGCTCAGTGAGGTCTCTATTCCATTGACAAATAAACCAATCAACCAACCAAAAAAACCCCAACAAGCAACACAGGCAACCAAAGGGGGCACCAGCAGTGTTCTCTAAATGAAACTGGGGGATGGGTGGCTGAAATGTGGGCTGTAGAGACCTTCTTCTCTTGGTGAGCCAAAACCTCATTCTGTCAGGAGCCTGTGAGGGAAGGCAGTGCTGCCTTGTCAGACCCTTCTTGTTGCCCCAGTTCCTGAGCTAACACTCATAGTGGGTACTGGTGCACTACTCTTGAGAATATTTCTTACTTTCCTTTCTAATTTCTATGTGCCTTTGACCACCACAACATCCTCTGTAAAAGGATTCATTTTAATTACAGAGTACGTTTTTCATTGTTACTGCATTTTTGGGTTTGGATGGGGTTTTTTTTAATGATATTTCCTTTATCTGAGCTTGGTATTAACAAAAAAGAACAAGCAATCATTCAATATTTGTCTCTGTCTCACTTTTTTTGGCAATTTTAAAACCTTGCTGTGTCTTTCTCTGTCTTTTACTTTCTCTCCATATGGAAAACAGCTTTGTGCATCTGATGGGACTTGTTGCCAGTGTTGTACATATAGGGAAATCCTTAACCAATTACAAGATGTGAATATTGCCCATCTCTGGGTTGGGCACACGAAGTGTGGGATAAGCGAGAAGGGGGAACACCCTGTTGGTGTTGACTTGGCTGCAGCACATCCAACTGATCAAAATAGATTTGGAATAAATCAGTGGTGTGGAAACTGGCTATCCTGACTATTTCACGTGTTCTATTCACAGCAAGAGACCCTGGTCCAACAAGGCTGGGCCAGAATGCCTTCTGCACTGCAGGGGAAGGATTCTGGAGCAGAGAATGCAATTTCCTCTTCCTTGGGGGGTTTATAAATCAGAAAATCTGAGTTTTCCAGGGCAGACATTGCAGAAGGAACCATTGTCAGCGCACCCCAGCGGATGTGTGCGGGCCCAGTTTCCCTTGGAGAAACAGAGAAGCCCACGGTGCCTCTGTAATCCATGCCTTTCTTCCTTGCTGTCTGCAGGAAAATCCGCAAGCTGCTTTCCTCCTCGGAAGCCAAGCGAGCCGCCAGACGCCCTTACAAGCCGATTATCCTGCGGCCCATGCAGGCAGTGCAGCTCCGCCAGCCCATGAATGATGAGCCCATAATCATCGAGGATTAAGCACGGCCCCGGATCTGCCTGCAATCTCTCCTCCAGTATCTACTTGAGTTTCCATGGCTACAGCATTGAGCTAACTGTTGAAGAGAGGGAACTTTTGAGGAACTGTTTTGCATCTTTTAAACTCTTGAAAGGAACTCAGCCCTGCTCTGAGCCTCTGACCACAGACTGCCCCCTCTCTCTCCCTCTCTCTCTCTCTCTCTCTCTCTCTCTCTCTCTCACTCTCTCCTTCTCTATATTTTTTCTTATTTTTCCTTTTTTTTTTTTTTTTGTTAATTTTTAGTAGCCTCTTTTCCCTTTTGCTCCTACCCCTTTTGTAGAAGGGGGAGGGAAAGTAAGTTTAACTTATTAAGAGAATGTGGACTAGTACTTTTTAGCTTTGTTTCCTCTTCTGATGTACGAAGAGCTAGAACCCTTCATTTTGTGACTGAGCTCTCGTTGCAAAGCCATTTTTATGAGGCTGTGTTGTAAGATTTTTCTTTTCTCCTTTTTTTAATTTTGTGGACGGTGCCATTTTTTTATTTCATTTATATTATTTCTTTTGTAGATAAATTTCCAATCTTTAACTGATATTTGAAAATAGGAGCTGAATGCCAGCCCCAGGTTCAGCCAGTTTTCTTTGGTCCTGTCCCTTCTGTTTTTTGGATCATTTTGCACAGCCAGTTGTGCTCATGCACAAGACAGACCAACTCAGGCTGAGAAAGGAGTGAGCTAAGAACTGAAGAACCTTGCAGAACATTACACTAACGTTGTGTGCAGTGGAGCCAGGCTGCCAGAATTAGGTGTCCTTACTCTAGTTGCTCTCTGGGAGATGTGCCCCGTGGCATTTTCTCCCAGTTACCAGCAGTTTGCGTGCTGCCTTCTCAGTGACATCTGGGATCCTGCATGCTGTTAGGCCACCAAGAGCCAGCAATAGGCCCAGCAAGTGTAATGAATTGCTTTGCTCTGGCTCCAGGAGTCAAGTACACCAATGCCCAGGGACATTTTGCTTAGAACTCTGAACCTGTTTGTGCATCAGTGCTTTTGGACACATTTTTCCCAGGATGAGACCTGGTTTCTCTTGAATTGCGTTACTGTATGTTTCCCATTTTGAAGGGACTTTAAATTGCAGCTGGGTTTTCATTTGAACACATTGTGTCTGAATTTAAGTGTTTTTTTCCCCCTTGACATTTCTTGTGTTTGAGGTTTCCTGCATCTCTTGAACTTATGTATTTGCAAGTCTGTATAATTTCTTTTTCATGTGTCTTCTCATGGCAGTGCATTTGCTGGATGCCCTGCTTGGTTTTGAAAGGATGTAAACTATCATTTGCAAGTTGTGCTGATCTGTACATGTACCTGCCTCAAGCAGACACAGCATGTAATAACCCCCAAGTCATTCCATATGTGTCAGCAGTGAGATGAGCCAAAGTTGTATTTGGGTTATCACAGTCCAACAGTGATTCTGTGCAACTCTGCTAACCCATGGGGTTAGACGGAAAGGAATCCCCACAAAATGAAAACAATTCAGTTAACTTTACTTAATAAACCTGGAAAGTGAGCTTTTGTGAAACATCTGCTTTTTGTCTCTTCTGAAACAGCTACCCTCACTCGGGTTCCGCATGCTGGGGGCACACAGCCCTGCGCCTTCCATCTCATCCCAGGGCTGTGTCCTGCTCTCCAGTCTTCCTGTGCCACTAGTGCTGTTGTACAAGGCAAGACTCCAAGTCGCTCATAGTTTGATTCTCCTCCCTTGCAGTTTAAACATTTCCAGTGCTTCAGAGGCGTCTCCCTCCCTCCTCCTCCTCCTCAAAGTGGCAGCAGATGCAGGGCTGGGCCTCTGAATGAGCCCTTTGTCCACAGTAGCTCCAGGCCTGCTTCTGGCATGTGGCGGAGGGGCATCCCTGGGGTCAGCAGCCCAAGCTATGGACAGTTCTGAGCTCTGCATTGCTCTATCCTCCAAGATGAGCAGCACAGGCTCCATGTTTGCTCTTGTTTGCTGCTCAGGAGTGGTAAGATTTACTCTGTGGCTGTGAGGAGCTGTGCACCCTGGCAGGTCTAAGTGTATCCTGTGCTACAGGTCAGCGTTTTCTGTCCACAACTTAAAAAGTGGGACGGGACATCCATTCCTGAAGGATGTGCTACTCAGGAAGGGCACAAAAGCCCTCAGGCTGCTAGCAGCACCAGTGACCATTGGCAGCTTTTACTTGGTCACCACCAATCCTTAGGATCTGTACCTGAGAGACGCCAACTGCGGGAGGAGTTTGTAACACTTCTGTCTCTGTGAAGGCAAGCGCTCGTGGATTCCTTTCTGTAGCAAAAGGAAATCTGAGCACATCACTTTGGAAAACTCTGTGTCTGAGCTGGCCCGTGCTGTACCTGGGCCCGGGGGAGCTCGGCCGGCCCGAGGGGCCGGAGCTGCTGCTGTGCTGAGGATCCCGGGGATTGGGAGTGAGCTCTCGGTGAGGGTGAGCCCGGCGAGAGGCGGCTCCGGCTGCACCGAGAGCGCAGGAACCACTTGGGGGTGCCAGCCCTGCGGTTTCCAACAACTTAAAAGCTTTCTTGGAGCTGCACCAGAGATTGCTCTGGGAACGAGTCCAGGCAAGGAGAGAGAGCACGTCCTGTGCTGCCCTAACTTCGAAGGACCCTTGCATGTCTTTCAATAGAGATGCTGTTTTTTCATGTGCAATGGCAGACTCCACTGCCATGTATTTCACTGGCTTATGTTGGTACCAGCTTGGGAGGAGGGGCTGGAAGATCCCTTCAGCAACCGAAGGAAAATGCTGGCTCTTGGGAAGAGCAGGGAGTGGTAAGTCCAGGCACTGACCTATCGAAGCCCGAGGGGTCACTCTCTTAAGCTGCTGCTGTCACTAAGCCTCTCCTGTGCTGACGTCTCCTCTGTATTCACATTCCTGTGCTGTTGCTGCATGAATTGCCTTTGGTTATTCACCCTCCTGCTCTAGAGCCTTGTCAAAATAGAACAATGTTCATACAGCTGGGGCAAAGTCCCGTTTTCCAGGTCCCTTTCCTCCCCTTGCTTCCCACCTGCTAAAGAGCCCCTGAGATTGTTAGCGGCTAGGAGAATCTGGAGCTGGCAAGTGCTTGCCCAGCTGAAGCAGGTCAGGTCTAATGGGATGTAGTAAGTTTTGCCACATGCATTTAGGTATTTTCCCTTTGCTGTGTGTTTCTGGCTTCCCAGTCTCTGCCATGCAGACGTGAGAGCAGGTATGTCACAGGCTCAGCTGCAATCCCTGGGAGAGGGCTGTGCTCCATGCTCACAGGGATGGAGCATGCTGACCTCCAGACTCAGTGCCATGCTTGCAATTTTACAGGCTTGAAGCAGGAACTTGCTGAGGAAGGTATTTAAGAAATCCAAACGTTCCTACTATACTTTATGCCAAAATGCTTTTGTTACAGATTTTTTTAAAGTTAACTTTGGTATTTTGGTGTTTGGTTTTTTGTTTGGTTTTTTTTTTTACATTGCATTTTAGCAGCTTGTCAGTAGCAGCTCCGCATGATCTCTGCTTTTGCTGTTGTAACATTAAGGCAGTGCCCTGACTTTAACCGCACTGATGAAACAATGTGAAAAAAAAGCAAAGTAGGACCAAAACTAACAATTCTGAACCTGGCATTCCTGCTGTGGGAGGAGGGCTGTAACTGGGACACCATTGGAGAGTTGTAAAGCAAAATGCACGCTGAAATTTGCTTTTGAAATGGAAATTTGGAGCCGGTGCCAGCTCTGCTGCGGGCTCTGGCTCTCTGTGCAAGTGTTACACAAGCCAGACCTTGGGAAGCTGGAGAGGCTCTTTGGTATGGGTAGATTGCATCATGGTGGAGCAGCTTCCCACTGCTGGGGAGGAGGGGGCACTCACCTGTTCACAGGGGGCATGGGATGAGTTGTGGCATGGGAGGTATGCCAGCCTGGGGGATTTCTGGGAAAAGCACAAATAAGATCTGGCAGATTTTAACTGTGAGGAGAAGGAAGGAATTTGACTCATTTACAGAAACTGGACCTTGAATCTTTTTCTATTTTCCTTAACCCATCATGAGGGCACAGACTTAAAAACACCATTAACCCAAATAAGCTTTGGCAGCAGCATTAGAGGGAGAAAAATCACTGTAGAAAGACAAGTTGAGGCATGACAGCCCTCTCTAGCTGGTGAGAGAGGGTTTGTTTGGGGTTTTTCCTGTAAATGCAGTCAGTGCCTTTCAAGGTGAGCCTGCAAGAGCCAATAGTGATGGGATCTGCCATGATCCCCATCTTCAGAATATGAACATGTCTTGCGTGTGGGTGGTGTTTATGGCCCTTCCCAAGGGAAGAGGCTGGGGTGGCCCACATTCCCCTGTCCCTCCTGCCCTCTTCCCTTCCTGGGGACTGATGGGAGGGTTTTGCCCTGCTTGAGCAGCCTTAAAACCTGGTGGAAGACTCGGTCTCAGATGATCACGTTTCACCCGTGCAGGAGGAGAAAAGCTGCCTCAAGAAAAGACACCCAGTAAATTCAGATGGGTTGTGAGGCTGGGGCTTGTCTCCACCTCTTCTTCAGCCTGGAAGAAAGTCAGGGCAGGTCAGGGTTGAAGCACACTTGATTCCTGCCCTGGGTTTTGCAACTTCATCAACCACATTCCTGGAATGAGAACGAATAACATAAATTCAGCATCTTTCTGCAGACAGCTTCCTCCCTTCCCTCCTGCAAGGGGACTCTCCACCTGGATCCAGTGCTCTGTGGGATGCTGGCAGTGTCACAGGGAGCAGATTTACAGGTTTTGGCTGAAGGGTTTCAGCCAAGTTGTGCTCGTTCAGAGATTTTCCATCTGAGCAGGAGAAGTTTGTTCCCCTGCCTGTGCTCTGGCTGCCCCCAGGCAGGACAGGAGGGAGATGAAAGTGTGGAGCATGTGGATGAGGAGCCAAGCTGTGCTCTGCATGCCAGGAAGATGCCCACAATGTCTGCTGGGAACCAAGGCCAAGTGCATCCTTGTGAGTGGGTGATGCTGAAGGAGAAGATGGTGCCATGGGGACATTGCAACATTTATGAGGTGCTGGATTATGTGTATCCTGTCCTTCCCTACCCCAGGGGCTCACTGAGAGTGTCCTGGAGGTGGTCTGCATGTGGGGCACAGACACAAGAAAGCTGGGCAGCTGCTGTGCACGCTTCCCCTGCTGCTGTGCCGGCCCTCAGAGCCACATTGCACCATGGCCAGCCCGACCTCTGGCCACAGTGTGTCTGGGGGGAACATGGGACTGGGAGGGCTTAATGACCAACTGCCCTGAGCTGAACTTTGCCACTGAGGCCTGGGTCTGAGCACAGCCGGTTCCTTGGGACACCCTTTCTTTCCCCAGAAAACCTGGATGAGTGCCACCGGTGCCAGCTATCCCCACCCCTGGCCACCCTCTTCAGTCCCACCGTGGCTCTGACGTGGGTTTGAGTGCTGGACTCAGATCTCTCCAGCTGGTTTCCTGCCTTTTTTTTGGTTGGAGCACTGCTTTTCAGGCACTGCCATCCCACCTCAGGAAGGCATCACGCCTGCCCCTGGGGGTTCACACGGAGTGTCTGCATCCTCAGCACCTGCGTGCAGCCTGCTGGGGTCCTCACCGGGCTGGCAGCCACGGCCCTCGGGAGGCGGTCACAGGGACAATAGGGACATCCATTCCAGATGGCAAGGACAAGGGGGATATCTGTAAACCTGTTTATCGCAGGCGTGACAGCGCTATCAGCCCTGCCTGATAACGGCAGGGGCTCGGATGCCTTTTAAAGGAGAAGAGCGACAAGTGGGTGGTTGGAGCTGCAGGGGCCGGGCCGGGCGCTGATGTGCTGATCCCTGGTCCGTGGCATGTGCTGCCTGACAAGCCCCAGCCCCTGCCAGCTTTGGGCATGCCCGTCCTCTGCTCCTCCATCTTCCCATCTCTTGCTAATCCTTCCTAAACCTCCGTGCTCCCTTCCCGAGCTGTGCACTGATCCTGCGGCCGCCCTTCGGCAGCAAGGCTGGGTGTCCGGCATGTGTGGACTGTCCGTGTGGCTGCCTCCCCACCCCAGCCAGCCCCGGGGGGACAGATTTCCCCTGTTCCGGGCAGGGTGCTGCCCTGCTTGCCCTTCTGTGCCACTCCAGCTCACTGTGTAGGACAGCCAGATCCACGCTGGCAGGCATTGCACATCCAGGAGGGCTGCAGAGAATAAATGAAATAAGAAATAAAGTGTTTTGCCAGGTTTTCTGAAAGGCTCTTTCTGTTGCATCCCATCATAGGGAACTGCTCCCAGGCTGTGAAAGGAGGCCCAACCGCTTTTCCCATGGAACTCCTGCCTAAGGCAAGGATGGATCTGAGGCAAAACTGGTTATAGCTGGGGTGGCCCTTGGGCAGTGGCTGTTACTTGCCATGGGCAGCAGCCATTCTTAACCACCATCTCCTGGCTGTGGGCTGTCCCTGTCTGGGACACAGGAGTTTCAGGGGTGAAAAAAAGAGAAAGCTGCAGCATGTCACCCTGGGGTGACCTTGTTGTGAGGGACAGAGAACCCTGGGTGTGTGACTGCAAATGGTGCACCAGCCAAGGGTCTGCAGGACACACAGGGATCGCTGATCTTTGGGCACACCAAGCCAGCAGCAGGGGTTTTTCCCATAACCTTTTTTATTCACACACCCCCCCCCCCCCCCCCCCCCCCCCCCCCGGCCTCCTCTTCTTGCCCTGTAACAAATCCAAGGGATCCTAGGTGCCAGAAAACATGAGACCAGAGGAAGGCTTTCCAGCCCCAGCTCCCCTTAGGAGCAGCTCCGTCTGGGTCCATGCGTTTTTGTGGTATTTGTATCTGAATGAAGAAAAAAGAGCTGAGGGGAGTTGGCGTGGGGAGGGGGAGAGAGGTGAGCCAAAGGAGACGCAGCCTGGAGGGAGTTATTCCTTATTTATTCCTCACTTTCCCTTAATCTCTGTGCAAAGCTCTCTGGTTGACCTGCCCTAGGCAGAAGTCCCAGCCTCGCACCTTTTGCGGGCTCCCGGTGGAGGCGATCCCTGTTCGGGGGCCGGGGCGAGCCCGGCACGCTCGGCACAACACCCGCCGTGCCTCGCAGCTCCTGATGGGCCCTGGGGCAGGCGCTGCTGCCCGGGGAAGGGCTACAGGCAGCAACTTTAGGATGTGGGCTTGCTTCAGTCTCAGCTCCAGCCGAAAAGGGGACGCTGCAGGGGTGTGGCTCCTGCTCCGCCCCACGCAGCGTCCCTGAAGGAAGTGGCTGGGCTAAAAGTCCCTGCTTTCTCTCGGAGGAAAGCCCCCTCACACCCTCGGAGTGGGGAATTGCGGACACGGCAGTGACCCCTCAGGGCCGTGTGCCGCCCGGGGAGCCAGCTGCCCTCAGCAGCTCGGGAAATCCCGGGGCTGCGCGGGGCCGGCGCCCTCGGCTGGGACACCTCCGGGCACTGCTGCAGGGGGCACGGCCCGTGCCAGAGACCGCCCTGGCCACTGAAAAGCGGCTTTGTCACCCGCTGCCAGGGAAACTCCAGCTCAGCCCTTGGGCAGGGACGGGGGCTTCAAAATAATGATGGAAAATGCATCCTTTGGTGAAAATCCTTAATGTGCTGTCTGGGGAGAGGCGCAGCAGGGTCAGGGGTGCTCCTCAGGTGCCACCACCCCCCTGCCCGCATCCTGTGTCCCCTCGGCAGCAGGCTGTCCCCTGCCTGGCACTGGCCGTACCGTCCCCTCAGAAGCTCGGCCATCCCTACTTGCTCAGCCTTGAGTCACCTGTCCCCGAGGCACCAGGGCACCTCTGCCCTCCGTGCAGGAGCATGCCAAGCCTAAATCGGGGAAGATTAAGACACGACGAGCTAAAGCCACTTTGCTCCTGAACCAGCATATCCGCTTGGGATTTAGCGCATTTGCAGGCAGGGATTCACACCTTTAGGTGATTTGTCTTAATTCCCCCCAGCCTCTATGTGTGAAAAGCCCTTGGCTGGCACCTTCTGGGTACTGGTTCTGCAGTGTGGCAGAGCCCAGGCTTTCTCCTGTGGCCTCCTCAAACAGGCTGTTGTTGAATGCAGCCTTCCTTCTCCTCCTCTTGCACCCCTCAGCCCCCAGGGCTGGAACACCAGCAGAGACTGCCTCAGAATGTGGGATTTAGACAGGGCACCCTTTTCAGGATGTCCCCTCAGCGCATGAGACGGGAGCTGCTGTAGGCCAGTGCCAGCACCTGCCTGCTGCCATGGGGTGCTTTAGGGCTGCAGATACCCCGGGTACCACAGGGTGCTGTGGGACTGTGCTGGAGCTGCTCCTCCAGAAAACAAAAGCTCCACAAACCCCCAGCTCCTCTCCTGGTGGCTGCAGGCCTGGGCTGAGATGCTGGCTCCACAGCGGGACACGCAGGGCTGAGTGACAGCCGTCACTCCCGGGGACCGTGTGGGGCCGGGGTGCCCTGGAGGCACCGCTGCCACCTGCCCCCGCGCAAGGACCCTGCCGGCCACAAAGCCACCCATTGTTGTGACAGGAGCCGCACGTTGAGTGACAGGGATGCCTGGGCCTTCTACCCCAGCAGGGTGCATGGGCGACGGAGAAACCGTTCGGGCATCCCCGGCCCGTCCGGCCCCACGTACTCACCCGCAGGGTCACTCTGTCCCGTCCCGGAGCCCTAGGTTCCCTTCCTGAGGCTGCCGGGGGCCGGGCGGGCGCTTGGCAGCTGCACCAGCTGCCGGCAGAGAAAGAATTCAGTGACAATGGCGGCGAAGCAGAGCCAGGCTGCCGGCTGATGAATAATGCAAAGCTGCGCTTGCGGAGCGGCAGATGTCCTGTTTACCAAGACGGCGCTGCAGGGCCGCGGCTCCCCAGCCACGGGCGCTGCCCCCCTGTCACCACCGCTGTCACCCCCTGCCCCGCGCCCACCACAGCCCCGCGGCAGGGAACGTTACGGGCACAGAGGGGCTCTCCTGCCTGGCCGTGGCACCGCGGCTCCTCGAGTATCCTCGCCGTGCCTTCACGGCTCCCTGAGCATCTCTTTGCAGCCGGAGGGGGTTTTGAGATGGGAGTTTCCATGGCAACGGAGCGGAATGGCGCCGGGAGCCGGGGGATGCGGGCGCTGGAGCCGAGCAGGGAGCGGGGCTGGAGCGGGCTGCGGGGGATGGGAGATGCCCGAGCCCCTCTGCGGCGGCTGGCCGGGACCGCCACCCCTCACCATCATGTCCCAGGGGCGCAGCTGGCCAGACTCAGCCAGGAAGGCTCCCGGCTGCTGCCTTGGGGGCGGGTAAAAGCCCACAAGACGGTTCGCTCAACTACAACCTGTTTATTATGGAGGTTTTTTCCCAAGCAAGGGAAGTCGGGAGCACTCGTCTCCCGACTTTGGTCCTCGGGGATGGGAGACAGGGCAGGGGGTGTTCTCTCCGCCGCCGGGACCGGGCACCTGCTGCGCTGTGCTTGACCCGGGCCGTACCGAGCTGTACCGAGCCCGGCGACGGCTCGGCGGGCAGCCCCGCCCCGGCTCCCCCCGGGCGGCGGTGGGCGGGGGCCGGGCGGAGCGGGGCGCACGGCGCGGCACATCACAGCACGGCTCGGCACGGCTCGGCTCCACTCCGCTCCGCTCTCCCGCCATGGCATCCAAGTGCCCCAAGTGCGACAAGACCGTGTACTTCGGTGAGCGCATCCCCGGGGCGCGGCCTCGCATCCCCTTCCCCGCGCCGAGACGCATCCTCGGGACATCAAACAGGTCCCCCGGCCCAGAGCCGGCGCTCATCCCCGCCTTCCGCTTCCCTGAGCCCCGGTGCATCCCCGCCTCCCCTTTTCCCCCTCGGCATGTATCCTCCCGGTGGCCGCTCCGCCGCAGCTCCCCGCGGGGCTCCCCCGGCGTCGTGCCCGGCAGCAGCTCCTTCCCCCCCGGAGCACCCCCGGAGTGGCCGCGGCCCCTCTCCTCTGCCCCTCACCCCGGGCTCTGCTGGGGGCTGCTGCCGGCTGGCCCTGGGGCAGGGCCGTAGAGGCTCTGGCTGATCCCGGGCTCGCTGGGCTGAGGAGGGGAAGCAGGCGCTGAGGAGCCCTGGCTGGGGTGTGTGCCCGCACCTGGGTTGCCGAGAGCGGCGTGGCTCCTGTCCCCAGGTACCGGCTGGCTTGGGTCGGGGGAACCCAGCCCACCCGACACGGTCGGTACCGGGATGGGGGCTCCCGAGATTCTCAGGATCTCTGGGGGCGGGGAAGTTGGCAGCGGCAGGTGCAAACAAAACCTTCTCCCAGCCGGTTCCTTTGATTCCTGGCAGACCTGGCCCCAGGTGTGCCATTCACCTCTCCCTGTCTCGCCTCGCAGCCTGCCCCCAGCGGGCTGTTCCCAGTTGGGTGAGCTAATGAAGGGTTTGGGCTTCTATGGGACTTTTTCAAAGGCAGCTCCTAGGTTCGGAGGTCCATCCGAGCACGCCTGGGCTGGGTTAGGGCGGCAGCGAGTCCCTGCAGGTCTCCGAGGACCCTGCTCGGGGGCTTGGGGTTGTGGCTGGTCAGGATCACTGGGAACCGGGGCCGGCGTGTTTCCTGTCAGGCAGCGCGGGCTGAGCGCTGCCGCCCGGCTCGCAGGGAGGTGGGAGCAGCGGCTGATCCTAGGCCTTGGTGCCCCCGGGACGCTCCCCAAGGCGCTGCCCCAGCCCGAAGCCTCCCTGGCAGTGACCTGACCCCCTGGGTGTGCACCCTTGGGACTCAGGATGGCTCTGGGATGGATCCAGAACTCCAGCCCGAGTTGCCTCCGGGGAGCTGCTGGCCTCGGGGGCCTTCCTGCAGCACCCCCTTGCCCCCCCCCCCCCCCCCCCCCCCCCCCCCCCCCCCCCCCCGCTCCGGGGTCCAGCCCCTGTTGCCTCAGTGTGTTTGTTTGGTGAAGAAATACCAAATCGTCCTGATGATGTTTGAGCATTGGAGGCATTGGTGCTTTCATTCTTTTCCGGCCATCTCCAAGTAAACACAGGGAAATAGGAATTTGCTGTCTTCCTCCTTTAAATAAACCTATTTGTGTGTGGGTGGGAAGGGCTTGGCCCCTTGGATATCTTTCTTTGTGTGTATCTTTTCCTTTTTAAGCAGAAAATAGTGCCTACCCAGGCAGCTGGGCACTGACCCGAGGACAGAGTTGCTCCTCTTGCTTCAGGGATGAGCCTGCCCCGTGTGGGGGGGTTGGGGCTGGGCTCAGGGACCCCTGCCTTGCCGGAGGAGGCTAGGCTGTGCCAGGAGGAGAAAAACCAGCCCTCAGCAGTGTCCGTGCTTTTTTTATCTCCCCACGTCCTGGTGGGTTTCCTGAGGCTGTGATCTGGGGGGGAAGAGGGCTGCACCCCTACCCAAGCTGTGCGCCCACTCTCTCCCTGGGAGGGTTTCTGTGGGTGCAGAGGTCCCAGTCCCGGTCTCTGCTGCTCCGTGGCTCCCCGTCCCTGCCCTGTGGGGCAACACCCGGCCCTACAGGCAGGGTGGAGGCAGGTGCCTGGCAGCGGGGCAGTGCCAGCCCCCATCCCGCACCTTCCCACAGGGAATGTTGCCCCTGGGAGAGACTTAGGGAGAGGGGCTGCTGGTGAGCTGAAATGGGAGCAAGCCGAAAAACTCTTAGAGCTGAGATAGGCTGGAGCATGTCTCTGTTGATGCCTTGAGCTTTTCCTTGAGGAACAGCCCAGGCTCTGGAAGAATAAACCTGAGCCCCTTTATTCAGTGCATAAAAGCTCCATGCAAATTCTGAGCCGTCTTTCCGGGATGCGGTTCCCGGGCTTTTCTCCCGGTGGGCCGCGTGCTTCAGTGGGAAGGCAACGGGAGCTCCGCGTCCGGGGTTTGGTGTCGCTCTTGAATTCCTGGGCCGGCCCGAAGCTTAGCGGGGAGGTGATTCATAAAGCCCCCGCTTGTTCGGGAGCCTCCCTGCCTGTGCTGAATGAGCGCTGGCGGCTCGGGCTTCCCGAATGCCTGGGATTGCAGCCGCGGGTCATGTGTGAGAAACGCCGCTGGCTCCCGTTCCCGGCCCCGCGCAGTGCCCAGCGCCGGCACTCCTGGGTACCGATGGAAAACTCATTTCCAGCATGCCTGTTGCTTCATGCTCCCTGGAAAAATCCAGCGGGCTCCTCCCTGCGCAGTCAGGAGGATGTGGGCGTTTCTTACAGAATGAGCTTTTTTTCCTTTAAAAAGCAAGGGAAAATATAAAAATAGGGTTTTGGTGGGTTTTTTTCGTGTTTTTGTGGTTTGGGTGGGTTTTTTTTTGTTTTTTTTTGTTGGTTTTTTTTTTTTTGTTGTTTTTTTTTTTTTTTTTTTGGAGGTTGAGGACTGTGACATTGTTTCCAGGAACGGTTGGGGCTAACTTGCCTGCTTTGCGAGGCTGGCTGGATGAAGTCAATGTTTAACCGGAGGAGCAGCCGGTGGGTGCAGGGCCAGCTCCCATCCCATGCTGGCTGGTGGCAGCGGGCTGGGCTCGGGTTGGCTTCAGGTTATCACTTCTGGCAGGGAGCTCCGGAGGGACCAGAGTCTCCTGGAGCCAAACAGCCACACATTCCCCCGGCTCCCTTTCACATTGCTAAGCCTTAAATGAGTTTTGCAGGGTCACCGGGAGGAGCCCTGGCCAAGCCTTTCCGCCGCCCATCCTTTCTTCCCAGAACAGCGGGGAATTGTGGCAGCGGGGGGTTTCCTGTTTTCCCATCCCCAGCACGAGGCAGGTGCAAGCCCCAGGGATGCAGCAGGCACACGTGCGGCAGGGTCCGGCTTTTGAGGAGCTCGCTGCATGTGCTGGGGAGTGTGAGGGCTGGTGGGAAGCTCTGTTTGTTTGGAAGGGGCATCATGAAAGCAGGTGGGAGTCACTCAGTAGCCCCCCAGGCTTAAAGCTGCTCTTCAGGGTTGGTTTTTCTTTGGAATTCCAGAGCAGGAATTCTGAGGACACAGTCACATCCAACTGGGAAGTGAGGGGGGCCCAAGCCCGGTGTGCTGCCAGGGCCTTGCAGCAGATGCCTGACCCCGTGGTCACGCTGGGGCGCAGCAGGACAGGGGGTGCAGCCAGGTGTGGGGTGCTCTCCCTGCAGAGCATGGCACCGCCAGGTCAGCCCGGCGAAATTCAAGCTGCAGAAGCCACTCTGCAATTAATAAGTAACTGCTGTCCTTGGCTTCAGGCAGGGAGACAGTGGGGCAGGAGAGGCAGGAGGGCTTGATTTCCATTACAGCCGTCCCTAACAAGGGAAGCGGCTCTTCAAGTGCAGCCGGTGCAGTGCCGGCACAGCCCTGGCCCTCCAGCGCGGAGCGGGCTGGGCTCCTTGGGAACTGCCTCCTCCTAGGTCTGGGAGTGTGAGTGGACCTTGCAGAGTGGTAACTAAGGATGCCCCACTTCCCTGCTCCCTTCCCAGAGCCCTGCCAGGTGGAGGGATGCCTCTGTGGGAAGCTGAAGAACGGGCTGATTAGCATCAGTTTTTCCCTCAGGAAAAAAGCACAAAAATTATCTGTAGGAGTATGGAACAGGGCAGTATGAAGGCTGGGTCCCCTTGCTGTCGTGTCCTGGGCTTTGCAGGGGCACCTGACAGTGTGGTGCTGCTCCTGGGGCTGCGGGAGCTGGAGGCTTGGAGCTGGGAGGCAGCTCTCTGCAAACCCAGGGCCAGTCCTGGGTGACTCAGTTTGGTGTCTGGATTATAGAGTCCTGCATCCATGCCCCAACTTCTGGGCAGACAGAGATCCTCATGTTCCCATCCTTCCTCGCAGTCCCTGGCAGGAGCACAGAGATGGGGAGAGGTGAGGTGATGGGACTGGAAAGGAAAGGCAAGGAAAGGTGGAGCAGGAACGCCCAAGCAAGGAGTAATGGAAAATCTGTCACATCAGTGTTGCAATCAAATGCAGAGCCTGGAGCGTGAGCCGTGATGCCACTTCTGGTTGTGGTGGGATGCTGGTGCCCACCACTCCTGCCAAGGGCCCTGAGGCCCCCAGGGAGGGGATGGTGGGAGACAGGTCCTGGCATGAGGATGGGGAGAGTTGTCCCACCATCCTGCTGTGCACTTGCTGCTGGGGAGCACCAGTGCTGCGGCCCCAAGGGAGAGCCTGAGCATCCTCAGCCCTGGGCCAAACCCTGCTTGGAGCTGTGGGGAGCAAGCAGGGAGAGGAAGTGAGGAGCCATGGGGCAGGAGGGGCACTTTGACAAGCTTGGCTGCTCCAGCATGTCCCAGAATCCTGCTCTTGCTGAAACGGGCCAGGAAACTGTCTTGTCCTCCTGGCAGTGCCTGCCAGAGATGACATCTCAGTGTGCAGAGGGAAGGAACAGCGTGCTCTGAACCAACAACTGCCCAGGGAGCGGTCTGCATGTGCACCTGCCTGTGCCCGGCTCTCACTGGCTGCTCTGCCCTGGCTGTGTGGTGGGCGATGGGAGGGCTGCAGGTGGTCTCTGATTTTTCTGGTGGTGTGGGCTGCATTCCCTGCACCCCCCTGCTATGCCTCACATGCAGGGCCACTCTACAGCTGGAAAGCAGCTGATTTCTTGGGCTCAGCCCTGGCTGGAAGCACCGCTGTTCCTCTCCCAGGCCAGACACAGCCAAACTGCCCAACCTCAAATGCCCAACCCCATTCAGATGCTGCTTGATGAAGCCCTGTGGAAAATGGTGAGAGACCTGCTGGAGGCTGCCCTGGCCCTGCAAACCAGAGTGGGAGATTGGAGGCTCCTGGTTAGGGAGGTGCCTGCAGTAGGTGAGGCTGTGCCAGGGTGGATGGGAGCAGTGCTGTGCATCAGGGCTGTGGCTGGAAATCAAACAACCTTCTCTTGCACCCAAGTGGCTCGACCATGCAGGGGCTCGGATCCCAGGGAAGACCTTGTCTCTCCCCTTGGCTGGAAACGGGAGCCCCCTCCGGGATGTTCCCTGTTCCCCCCGGCTGTGCTCCGCAGCAAGGCCGTACTGAGCTGGCTTTGTTGCACACTTGGAGGCAGCCCAGCAAGCTGGAGGGCTGCCTTGCCTTACTGCAGGGAAGCTAAATATATACGTTTGGCCACAAATCAGGGTGCGGTGTAACTGTCAGCAGCGGCTGTGGAACAGGGGAGAGAAGCTGCCTGGGGGTGCCTGAGGAGGGCAGGGGTGGGGATGGGGCGAGGGGCACGGGAAGTCAGCGGAGGCCGTGGGCAGGGCAGTGTGGCTGGGATATGGCCCAGCATGGCAAGAGCTGGAAATCCTCAACCTGTCCTTACACCTTTTCCATCTCCTGGCCACTTTGTGAGGAACTGGGGAAAGGATGAGGCTGCTGGCTCATGGCTCTTGGCTTTGTTTCCAGCTGTTTACCAGGCTCCTTTCCTTGCACTTTTTTTTCATTCCTTTGTGTCTGCAACTGCTTTGAAGTGCATCTACAGCCAGTCTGACAGTATCCCTCTCTGCCAGGGATGCCTGTCGCTGGATTCCTGTGTGGATTTGGCATCCTTACTGCCAGACCGGGCTTTTTCAGCCCTTCCCCGTACCCTCCCAGGGCTGTCGTAGGATGGATGGGGCACGGCCCAGCCCCAGCCCTTTGCAGAGACGCAGATGCAGCTACAGTTCCTTCTGCTGAATAAGCCTCCGCCTGGGAGCAGCAATGACGTTAGGCTGTGGCAATACCTGTGCGAGGGCCCAGGGCTGGCTCGGCGCGGCCAGCAGCACAGAAACTGGGAGGAGAGATGCTCTCTTCCCATCCTGAGAAAATGCGCCCACCTCTGGCCTGTGCCAGCTGCTTTGCCTGGGCACGGCGGGTAATTAAAGGCTGAGCCGCGTTGTCTCTGGGGCGGGGCTGCTCTGGAGCCGTGAGATCAGTCTGCCCTGACAGCCCCCTCGGCTTTTTGCCTGATGCCGGCCTCTGGTGTCCCTCGGCAGTGTGGCCTGCATCCCCTGCACAGAGCAAATCCACCCCTCAGCTGCGTCCTGCAGCCAGACGTGTACCTGGCTATGCCTCCCCCTCTCCTTGGGGGTGTTTTCCCTAGGGAGAGGTTTATCATCCATGGGCACCCCGTGCCCACCCCCACCCACGGCAGTGTGGGTAACACAGAGCTGGCAAACCCCTGAGTCACACACACGTATGGCAGAGGCTAAGTTTCTGCAGTCAAGCGTCCTTAACCCTGCCCTTCCAGGGGCTGCTGCCCAGCTGGTTTAAATCCGGCTGGCTCCAGGGCTGGGTGTGTAGGGTGGGATTCAGGGGCCAGAGCAGGAGTGCGTGTGCTTGGTGTGATGTGAGAGCACGGGGTATGGCCTTTGGTGGTAGAGGCTGGGTACAGTGACACATCTACCCTGTGCCGTCCCCTGCTCCCTGCTTGGAGCTGGGCACAGCCCCGCACTGCCCAGCCCCGGGCTGCTACCGCAGCGCCGATGCCAGGTGACCCCCGGGGTGGCTGGGGTGAGGAGCGGCGCTCCCCCGGCAGCAGGAGGATGTGGCCAGAGCCTTTTCCTCTGGAGCTGATGCAATAGTGGAGCAGCTGTGGCCGAGTGACAGGAAATCTGGGCGCTGGTCCTTTCCCTCCGCAGTGATTTATGGGATGGTGTGGCCGCAGGCTGCTGCCCTGGAAATGGGCCGGGGTGGCTCCAAGCTGCTTCCTCTGCTCGCTGCAAACAATACCTTTGGAAAGCCATCCTGCCTGTGCCGGTCCCGGATGCATCCCCCGGGAATCCTTTTTTGCGGCCAGAGGATGACGGCCCAGCCTCCGGGCGGTATTTCCATCTGGAGGCGAGGGCAGCCCCCGTCGTTCCCGGGCTGTCCTTGTGCTCCAGGTGCTCCTGCGCCATCCCCTGCCACGGGTGCTGCGTGCCGTTGAGATCCCTCTTGCTCTGCGTGGCCCAGGGGTGCATTGGCAGGGGCGTGCATCCATCAGGGCGGAACAAGGATTTCCATCTGCTGAAATATGAATGGGGGGGTGTCATTGGGGGAGCATTTTGTATCGCGGGAGCAGGAAGAAGCCGGTGGGGGCTGTGGCCGGCTATCATTGCCATGGCCTCTGGAAAACATCCGCCGGGAGCTTCCTCTCTGCTCTGTACCCGTGGCCGTGACGGCGCTGGGTCGGGGCGGGGGGAAGCTGGGGATGACGCAGCTGGAGCACAGCCTGGCCTGACTGTGTGTGCATCCACTGTGACAAAGCCGAGTGGTTCTTTGGCCCTGAGCCCCTGGCTTGGCTTTGTTTCTCTCCCTGGTCACCCCGGGGAGGAACCCGTTCCTACCGGGGGAGCTGGGAGGATGCAGGGCACCTGCAATGGCCCAAGGGCAGTGGGGTGCTGGGACCTCTGTATCTCCCTTGCTTTTGGGGAATCCCTGGGATCTTAGGGGCCTGGGGGCTGTTCACCCTGCGGCTGGTTCTCTGCTCCTAGAGAGAGATGAGGGCTGCAGAGGGAAAAGAGCAGCTCAGGCCCTGGCCCCTTTCTCGTGTGCTGCTTTCTGTGAGGGGCTGGGGACACATGAGCCCTCCTGAGCCCTTGGAGCCAGCAGAGATTAGCCCTGGCCACTTGGGGTGGGCAGGCACAGACCCCTGGCTGTGGTG
The DNA here is from genome assembly GCA_013401135.1 of Cettia cetti. Taxonomy (NCBI): domain Eukaryota; kingdom Metazoa; phylum Chordata; class Aves; order Passeriformes; family Sylviidae; genus Cettia; species Cettia cetti. The sequence continues at coordinate 50,457 of VZUI01071878.1, forward strand.
GGATGTCCCTTTGCCCTACTGTCTGCTCCTGCCCAGGTTTGGCTCAACAGCCGTGTGTCATCAGGAGGAGGTGGATTTGGAGTTTCTTCCAACTGATGTGAGTCCCCGAAGTCCAACTTCCACGTGCTTGCTTGGGGATACTCTCCAGAGTCTCCTGTGCATCCGGGTGCAATGGCTCTGGCTCTGCCCTGTCACACTGCCCCTCCCACCACTGGCCACCCTGCTTTGCACTGGGATGGAATTTTTGGGTGGTGATGCTATCGTTTCGGCTTATCTTGGCTTTGTGGCATGCCCCGGATGCAGCTGTTTGCCTTGGGAGGAGGGTGGCTCTAGAAGCCAGGACCTGCCCTTTGGGGAGCTCTTGACCCCCATCTTAACTGGATGCAAACAGGTGACATTTGCTGAGGTCCTCGGGGGGAAACCCGACATCACGGAGGAGGTCTTCTCACAGAGTGGGGCCGGCTTCGGTTGCGCTTTTATTTACTTGTTAAATATTTTATTTGGCTCTCCTGATTTAGTTTTATGGTAGCTTTAACGGGCTCACACTGTTTTCCAGCTGTCTTTGCACATGTGCAGGACAGAGGGAGGGCCAGCAGGAATCTGTGGGGGGCACAAGGCAGCCTGTGGTCGCCCAGGAGCTGGAAGGGAGAGGGATGGTGCAAGGCTGGGGATGCAAGGGGAGCACGGGCAACCTGTGCTGCCTCCCAGGGTGCTCCTGGAGACCTACAGCTCAGGTCCAGACAGAAGGATTGTATTTGTATTCATACAAGCAGTTTCAAAGCATTTGCCTTCCTGAATTTGCCCACGGATGCTTTGATACTGTTTTTAGTGCTCGCAGTGAGTTGCTCTGTGGGTTTGCAGCCATTCAAGGACTGTGGCTGTGCACCCAGCCACATGTTGTGCCTGTTCCCAGACTGGGGGCGAGTAGGACAGGTGTTTTCCAGGGCCAAATGTCCATCCTGGGTGACAGTGGAGGCTGTCCGTCAACCCCTCCTCCTGGGAGCATCTCTGGAGCTGTGGCTGAGGCTCCCTGGGGAGAGGCTGTGTGTGCGTGGGGGGAGTGTGACTGCACGGGTGGGGTGGGCATGGAAACGCCAAATATTTGAATGGGAGTGAAGTCATTCTGGGTAACGTGGTGGGTAAAAATAGACACGGGGAGTAGGAAAGAAAATGCTACCGTTGCTGGACTGGTGCGTGGGAAAGCGCGGCTGTGGGATGGCAGCTGAGTGGTGTCCTGCTTTCAGCTGGGATAGGGTTAATCTTCTCCTTAATAGCTGCTGCAGTGCTGTGAGGGGTTGGAGACTGGGGGATTTGTGCCCATGTCACACGGGGCTGCAGGGGCCCTGGGGGCTTCAGCAGAGTGGCGCCTGTTTCCTGTGGTGTGGCTGACGGTGTGCACGGTGTGAGCAGCCCTTCCTGAGCGAGTGCAGCCCCTCTCGAGTGCTGCCTCCCGTGGTCACAGTCCGGCTTCCCCAGGGACTTCAGTGGGTGCTGGGCAGTGGCTCATGCCTCTCTTGTGTCCCCCGCAGCCGAGAAGGTGTCATCCTTGGGCAAGGATTGGCACAAGTTTTGCCTCAAGTGTGAGCGCTGCAACAAGACCCTGACCCCGGGTGGGCATGCTGAGGTAAGAGCTGCCAGGGCGGGCAGGGTGTGAGGTGTGCGGGCACGCAGGGGGGCCTGGTGGGCTGGGGATATCACAAACAGGGCTGGGGCAGATACCTGATGCCACATGGAGGCGCTGTCCCTGCGGCATGCAAGCCCAGCAGAACACACTGTGGCTTCAAACGCTGCTGCTGCAGGTCTGGGTGCTTTTGTGCACAGCCCTGGACAAGCCACAGAGTGGTGCTGGCACTACGTGTGGTGTCCCTGCTCTGTCACTCTGGGCTCCCAGGCAGCTGCGATGGGGCTTGGCATGCCCCAGTAAGCACTTGAAGCTCCATGCATTGGGCAGACTTGTTTGGGCATTGCACAGGCTTTGGAGACGTATGTGCGCTGAGAGCCTGCACTGACCTGTGCTTAAAAACACTGAGAACTGGGAATGCCTGGGTTGCCATGGAAACGAGAGCTCGGCAATGGTGCTCTCTCTGCCCTGGAGCTTGTGCTGCTGGAGTGTGATGCCACTGCCACTCCCCAGCACTCGGAAGTGTGAAGGTGCCATGCTGGTGGTTGCAGCTGCTCAGGCTTCGGAGCAACTGTACTTTTCCTGTGTAGTGTCCCCCTGTGACACCCGGTGCCCCGGGTTTGCACAGCACCTGTCATTCCACCATGTCACCAGCTCCTTAGCTGGGCTCTAGCAGGCAGCACAGCTGAGAGCAGCAGGAACAGCCATGCTGGTGGCCCCCAGCCCGTGGGGGAGGCAGGGCCTGTCCTGCCAGTGAGGTGGATCTGTGCTCCAGGTCGGGTTTAGCCCAGAACATTTGCTGCTTCTCCATATAAGGTTGGATTCTGTTCCCATAGGGGATGGCAGCCAAGCCCCACTGACTGTGCTGAGAGCAGATTTGGCCCTTCCCTGCTTTTTCTCCCTCCTTTTGAGGAGGCTAGGTTGGAAAGGTGTCGTGGGGAGACCAGTTAAATGTTTACCCTTCCCTCTGGCATAGCAACGCTGTGAGCACGCTCATATTTATGCCTTGCAATATTTTGCAGCTGCCTTTGGGCAGCCCACAGCCTTCTCACTCTCCCAGCCTTACCCCCGGCTGTCCCAGCCCTCGCCTTTGGCACAGCACCTCTGCCCAGTTGCCGCCCTGCCCTTTGTGGGCAGGGAGCCCTTGTCTTGCAGCAGAAGGATGGAAGGCAGGAGCATGGAGCAGAAGCAGGGCTGAGGTGCTGAGTGAGGCCAAGCAGGCAATGGGGTAGGATCCTGCCTGAGCACAGGCTCCCAGTGGGTTTCCTACCCAGGGCAGTGTGTGTGGCAGTCCTGCTGGCCTTCTGCTCCAGCCACAAACGCTCCTTCTTTTCTCTTGGACTGGGTTCCAGCTGGCCCATGAGAAATGGCTGGGGGGAGTTCCGGGGCTTATCGCCTGCCTCATGCTTTCCTGTGATAATGGCCCCAGACGATAGTGGGGTCGATAGCAGCTGGGCTGGGACCAGCTCCCATGTGGGGCCTCTGATCCCGGGCCAAGGTGAGGGAAAGGCAAAGCTCAGAGCTCCCACGGTGTTCTGAGCACCCGAGAGTGGCCTGGCTGTGCACAGGATGGGGAGGGGATGAGGCCATGCCTTACTGGGCCCGGTGCCACAAGGCTGGGCCAGGCCATGGAGCTGCTGAGAGCCAGTGGTGATCCAGCCCCAGGTCGTGGCCTGGGCACAACAGCCCGAGTGGTTGATGCAGGCAAAATCCCCGAATGCTCAGGCTGGGTTAGGCTGATGCTGCAGGCCCCAAACTGGGTGGGTTTTAGGGTATAGGCATGGCCACAGTGGTCTCTGAACACCAGAGGGTAAAGGTGCTCCTGAGGGAACTGTGGTCACTGCTCAGCATCCTAATGCTGCCTTCTCTCCCCAGCACGATGGGAAGCCCTTCTGTCACAAGCCCTGTTATGCCACACTGTTTGGCCCCAAAGGTAGGTCTGTGTCCCCTCTGCCTGTGGCGCTGTGCTCGGGGCTGCAGGATGGGCCAGGTCCCCTCATCCCCACTGGTGGCCTCAGCAGCACCCCAGATGCCAGGCTAGCATGGGCTGAGCAAGCCAGCAAATTGCAGTCCCAGGCCTGCTGTCTGTGCAGGGGGAGAGAAGAGCTGCTGGAGGGAAGGAAGGAGGGAGGGAGGAATCTATTCTGACAGCTGCCCTTTATTTAAGAAAACAAATTCCCATTCAGACAGAAGATGGAGTTACTCTCCTATCCCAGATGTGGCTGGAGAAAGCCTGGGTCAGGAGAAAGCAAGCCAAGACTGAAGTGCAGCAGTGGCCCCTGGCTCAGAGGGGCTGGGGGAGGTGGGACAGGGGGCTGGGGGGATGATGGAGACCCCAGGTGACCGCAGCCTCTCTGTGCCCCTCTGCAGGGGTGAACATTGGTGGTGCTGGCTCCTACATTTACGACAAGCCGCAGATCGAGGGGCAGACTGCTCCGGGACCCATCGAGCACCCGGTGAAGGTGGAGGAGAGGAAGGTGAATGCTGCACCTCCCAAGGGACCTAGCAAAGGTGAGAGGCAGGACAGGACAGGCAGCCTGGCCCTTTGCCATTCTGGGCAGCCACTGAAGAGCCACTGTGTTTGGTGACGGTGTGGGCTGCAGGGTCTGTGTGTGGGGTCCACCGCACCCTGGTGTGTCCTGGCTGAGATGTCCCCTCACTTCCCAGGCACATGTCCTCTTTTCTTGCAGCCTCCAGTGTCACCACCTTCACTGGGGAGCCCAACATGTGCCCACGCTGTGGCAAGAGAGTCTACTTTGGTAAGGTGTTGAGTGGGCAGTGCATGCTTGCCTCAATGTGGCATGGCCCCACAGGGTGGCATGGCCCCACGGGGTGGCATGGCCCACAGGGTGGCATGGCCCTATGGGTCTGGGCTCTGTGCAGGAAGCCCGGGGCATGCAGACATGTTGGGAGGAGGGTTTGGATCAAGAGAGGGGGTTGTGAGTACAGAGGGATGTGCTTGAGGGGCCTTCAGGGGAGGGTCCTCTTGGATGTACTCCTGGCTGCGGGGCTTTATCTGCTTTGTGTCCCCTGCTGTCACCTCCCATGTGGTAAGAGCTGTCCTCAGCCATCCTGTTGTGAGGCACCAGAGGGGTGGGAGGGATGTGGAAGGCTGGAGAGCCTGAGAGCTCCCCTGGGATTTTGTGATACCCCGTGGGGAATGCTCCCCCTCAACATGTTGCAGGAGGCTGGTGTGACCCTCCCTCCTTGTCCCACTCCAGCTGAGAAGGTGACTTCGCTGGGGAAGGACTGGCACCGTCCCTGCCTACGCTGTGAGCGCTGCAGCAAGACACTGACCCCGGGGGGCCACGCTGAGGTAAGGGGTTGCCAACCTCAGAACCCTGGCCTGCACACCTGGGGATGCCAGTGGGGCATGGCTGAGATGTCCCAGGCCATCCTGATGGCACCCACTGCTGTTGCAGGAGGGCAGGGCTGGGAGGAGCAGCCCCTCAGGCTGGGGAAGTGCTGGGGTTTTTGGGGTGTCTGCAAGGGAGGAGCAAGAGAGGTGCCCAGGCAGGTAGACATGTCCTGGGCTCTGGATTTTCCCCTGCCCCTAGCTCAGGTGACAGGTTTTCTTTCTGCCCCACACAGCACGATGGACAGCCGTACTGCCACAAGCCCTGCTATGGGATCCTCTTCGGGCCGAAGGGTGAGTGCCTGGGGGCACATGGGGTGGGCACCCAGTCCAGGGGTACGTGCCCTGTGTGGGCTGCCACTCTCAGTGCTCACACCAGCACCCAGAGGGGACATCTCCCTGGAGCATGCCAGCTGCTTGCCTGTGTCCTCACCCTCCTGTTTCTTGCCCCATGCAGGTGTCAACACCGGAGCTGTGGGAAGCTACATCTACGACAAAGACCCCGAGGCAAAGAACCAGCCCTAGACAGTGTCCCTGCCCGCCTGCCCGCACGCTCTGTGCCCCTCCTGTACTAACCTCCTGCTCCCAGCTGGAGCAGACCCTCACCAGGCTGGCCATGGAGCTGTGCCCTCCCTGCTGTCTCTACTCCGGGCAGGACTTCCCTGCCCCTGGGTTATTATCATAGTCTCTAATATAAGCTTCAGTGTTTTAAGGCAAAGGTAGAAGGTATCTCTGGTGGTTCCCAATGTGCTCTGCCTTCCCCAGCCCTCCAACCAGCCCCCTGAGTGTGGGAGGCAGGATGTCCCTGTGTGCAGGGGATGGTGGGTGACACCCCAGGGGCTGAGGATGGGGGAAGGTGGTGGCAGGAGTCCCACCCCGGGAGGGTGCTCCATGCTGTCCCTCAGTACTTGGGGTTGGGGTGAGGGTGCCCAGCCCTCTTCCTCAGCAGCTGCTGGAGATGTGTGACACCTGGCAGCACTGCCCTTCTCCACACCATTTCCAGGCTCCGTGCCCTGGCTCTCACTGTCCCTGGGTCCCACAGCTGGCCCTGTCCACTGTTAGGTTTGGCACCTCCCTACATCCCTATCTTTGAATCCCTGTAGGTACACCCAGGCAAGTGGCCCAGCCTGCTCTGCGGGCTGGTTTAGGTTGGTGCCCCCCCAGCTTAATCCCCCTGGAGGCACAGGCTGGGCCATGGGGAACCTGACAGCTGCATCCCTGGTGGAGGGGGCTTTCCTCTCCCCACCTTTGGAGGACAGAGCACATTGGGCTGATGGCCTGGGCAGCAGGACCTCCCCCTGCTTCCCAGAGCCAGAGGTTTCTCATTGTTGTTTATTTATAAGCAGTTGTAAATGTGCTCCTCGCTTTGGAGAATGACACGTGCCCCCCATCTCACCCGTCCCCCCGTGCACGCCCAGCCCTGCTGCTGCCCAGGAGAACAGGGAGGGGGCTGGGGCAGGGCACCCGCTGGGGTAGCAAGCCCTGGGTGCCAGCACCCTGCTCCCTTCAGGCTCCCTGTGCTGCTGCAGGGCTGACTTTTGTTACTTGCTGACAATAAAGGTTTTGAGAGATGTGTTGTGCAGCTTAGCTCCGGGTGGAGGTGGGGGAAGCTGTGCACACCACACAGCATCCCTTGGGTCCCATGACAAGGTGGGACCCTGCTGCTGTGGTCCTGTCTCAGCTGGCCTGACTGAGCAGCTCCAGCTGAGCCGGAGCTCCTCCTGAGGAGCTGTTCCCTGTGCTGTCAGCACCCCCACAGGCTTGTAGGAAGCTGTTCTGGCCCTGCAGATGGGATGGGGTGGGATGGGTCCTTCCCAGCTTTGGGGAGTGGGAAACTAGTGGAGAGAAGTTAAAGAGCAGGTGCCGTTGTTGCCCCCAGCCCGGGCTTGCTGAGCAGTGCCTGAGTGGGGCTGCCATTGGGAAAGCTCAGCCTGGCAGCAGTAGGGCAGGAGTGCAGTGTGGGGGCACTGGCCAGTTCCTGGGAGCTGCCCTGTCCCCAGCCAGATACCGGCCCTGCTGCCAGCCTGCTTTGAGACATCCAGTAGTGTCCCCTCGGAGCTGGGAGTCTGGAGAGTGAGGCACGGAGTTCTGGGCTGCCAAGCCAAACAGCGATTCTGGGAATTGCTGCTCGGGCTCGTCCCTTCTGTCACGTTCTTGCACGAACCCCGCTGGGCTGCCTGCTGGCTGTGCCCCTCCTGGGGACCCAGGCATCCCACTGGCCCCGTCTGCTGGGGAAAACAGAGACCTGGCGGCCGCCGCTATGTGCTGGATCCAGCCGCGGCCCCGGAGCCGCTGCGCTGCCATGCAGAAGGGGTCGGTTCCCAGCCACAGCCCCTGGCCTCGCTCCGGGCCGGGGACAGCTGGGAAATGCAGCGGGCACAGCTGCAGGACAGGGACACCGGGGAGCCTGCGGCCGCAGCGGCATTCCCGTCTCAGGCAGCCTGCAGAGCAGTGGTTTTTCCCTCCTGGCAGCAATCCCAGCGGCACAAAACCTTTTCCCAGGCACAGAGGGCTCGGCAGCGCAGCTCCTGGGTCGGGGAATGGGCTCAGTGTGTTCGTGTTTTGGTGGGGTTTCCATAGAGACCTGACCCCGCGGACGCCTTAGGGACAAGGCTGCGCTGTAAATCAGAGCGGTGTCGCTCTGCCGGCTCCTCCCCTGACCCGCAGCTGGGCCCTCGCAGCCAAAATTTGCCAAATTTGCCCCGTGCAGTAGCAGCGGTGCTGAGGTGGGGGGGTTCCCATCGCTCATCCGGGGCCCAGTGTAGCTGCCAGCAATGCCCTCGGCACGAATCCATCTCCCCTTGCAACTCTCATTTCCCATCATTAATTAACGAACTTAATATGCCAGCCTCTTTGCTAGTCTTTGGCAAGCCCCTGCAGCGGGGAGCTTCCCTGATGGCCTGCACAGGCTGATTTTTCTCCCCAGCACCTACCTGGCCCCATACTGTGCACCAGCCAGGCTCATCAATGCCAGCTCTCAACTCCTTTCTCTCTTTTTTTTTTTTTTTTTTTTTTCATCCTTACATTTTCTTTTCCCCGTGAGGGTTTTGCTGAAGGAATGCAATGAAATTAAAAATAGACAAAATTCAGCTCTGCTGCACAAGGGAGTGCTGGGAAGCCTGCAAATATCCTGCTATGCCAAAGGGCACAGCTCAGGCTCTGGATGGGCAATGTCCCCCACCCTCAGGTAGGTGGAGGGACTGGGCACCTCTTGTGAGACAGTGTCCTCCAGGTACAGCAGGAACCTGAAGGCTATAAGAGGGCTTTGGGGTCCTATATGGGGTTATCTGTGTGTGCTGAGGGGTGGGGGCTGTCCCTGTGCTCATGGGGACCAGAGCACAGACACAGCAGTGTCACTTTGCTCAAGCAGGGAAGGCAGCTCTGGCCTCTAACCCTTGGTGCATTTTTGTATTTATTTTTGGGAGGCCTATGTGAGCTGAAAGTGCTCCTTTACTTGAGGCTTGGAAAACATCCTTCCCCTCAGGGATGTCAAATATTTTAATTTTTTTTCAGTTTGGACTTGCTAGTGGGCTAAAAAAGTCGGAGGGCCCTGGTGATTACAGACATGCTTTCCAGGGTGCAGATGAAAATAGAGAACAAAGTGGATGCAGCTTTGCTTGGAAAACCCCCAAGCCCTGTGAATTTGTCCTGGGCCATTTCACTTGCTGGCTCCCAGGTTTCCTGGGAGCCATCACAGCTCAGCAGAGAACTCACCAGCTGGTCAGACTATTCTAAGGGCAGTCTGGGTGATGGGTGCCAGTCTGGGTGTCCCCAGGCTGAGGGAGGAGGAGGATTGTCACCTAGCAGTGCTTCTCAACACAAGGCTGCGGGCACCCCTGCCAGCAGAAATGGGGCTGCACATGCCATCCTTCATGACCCAGAAAAGGGATGGAGAGTGCACAAAGGCTGCTCCTAGGAGGCACAGCATGCAGCACACATGGAAAACCCCAGGAAAGGAGTTGGTAGGGGTAGGAATGGTGAGGGCAGCCCTGGGTACATCTGCGCCAGTCTGTGCAGGGAGGGGAGATGTAACCATGGCAGTGTGGAGGGGTCCTTAAATGCAGAGAGATCGTAGGACAGGATGGCTCTGGGACGCTGGGGGCCAGAGCAGCACAGCTGGGCAGGGAAGCCAGACAGATTTAAAGCATTTGCTGGGAAGTCAATAAACAGGCGCCAAAAGGGATGAAGTGCTGGAAGATGTGATTTAAGATGGGATGTTAAAAGTGCCCCAATAAGCACAGCTTGTTTCCACAAGGGCCAAGAGCTGTCTCAGCTACTCCCTGGAGTCAGCAGAGGAGCTTTTCCCGGCCTGGCTGAGCTTTGGCTTGGTCCCAGTGGGAGGTTAAAGAACTGGGTGTAACTACCGGAGAGGGTGTCGGAGAGCAGGCAGAGGTGAAGAAGGAATGGCACAAAAGCAAGCACAGGAGGAGGATTTGGGCTGTAAATCTCACTGCCAGTGCAGTGCCCTGGAGTGTCACACAGCTGGAGCTGCTGGTGCAGGCTCTGGCTGTGACACTGGTGAGGGTGGTGCTGCCTCCCCCTCACCAGTGCTGCTGACTGGGGGCATCCACGAGGAAACACCCCAGGATGCAGGCGGAGCTCTGCATCAGCCTGTAGGTTTTCAGGTAGGGTGAGCAGCTGGGAATCAGCCCGGGGAGCTCAAGGGGCTCCCGGAGTGCCCTGGGGCAGACTGCTGGGGGAGGAATACCTGTGCCGACGGGATGGAGGTGTGCAGGCTGCTAATAGCCGTGCAAACCTGTGATTCCTCCTCTCCTCTCTCCTGCTCTGCCCCCGCCCTCTGTCATGCCTGGGAATGTTAGAGCGCAGCAGTCACACCCTTTTCACCTTCCTGCTCCACTACCATGGCATGACCACGATGAGCAGCATGCTTACAGAGAGAGCAAACACTTCTGCACCTCTTTGCCTCCAGTGAATTTTTAACCAGGAATTAAAGGTGTGACTGAACCCAGCCCAGGGCAAGTGGTGCTGCCAGGGAGGCTGGGGAGGTGATCCCTGGCACAGATCCCCTGTGAGTCACCCCTGAGAAGTGTCCACAGTCCCTGCCAGCCCCCAGCACCCGTGTGCATCTCCCTGGCAGGTAGAGGCAACACCTCCTGGATACTGGGCAGCTTTCCAAAGCAGCAGACTTTGCTTCCTTGACAATCCTGGCTCTATTCGATAGCCACAATAGAAACAGCCAGGCCATGCCAGGAAAATGTACCAAATCCTCCCCCAGCAGGATTTAGCTAGGAGGTTTCCTTGGGCTGCCACTAATGGAAAGCTTGCAGAAAAGAGCAGATGGCAGTGGAGACTTTGGCCAGACTGTACTCAGGGAGACTGGGGGAGCCTGGGTGAAACTGGAGGAGATTTTCCACATCTCGGTGGAGTTGGAAAAGCAGACAAGGGCGGCCACATCCTTTTGTCCCACGGATGGAAGTTGCAGACGTGTCCCTGTTGTGTCTCCACGTGGGCAGCCCAGTGTGCTCGATCCCTGCTGAACTGGGAGCTGTCCCGCGGCTCCGTGTTTGTTATTGCTCGTGCAGTGTAACATTAACCCAGTGCTGATAATTCACACCCTGTCTCTGAGGGTGAGAGCTGACCTGACAAGGGGCTGTGGGGGCAGCCAGTTGCCTGTGCTGGCCTGGAAGCATTTTTACAGCTTCAGCTGGAAGTAAACATGTGATCGCCCGTGCCCGCGGCAGGACGGCTCTGCACTGTGTCCCCGAGGGCACTGGGCACGGATTTTGGCGTGGCTGGCAGCGAGCGTATTTCACAAGCTCAAACCCTTTGGGACTTTACAGCACCAGTGGCAGTGTGGGTGTGCCACAAACCCGCGGAGTGCCCCTTTCCAACCCCCTTCCCTAAGCCCCCGGCTCCTGGAAGGCTTTTCCTGCTTCTGTCTTGCTCATAATCAGTCCTGGCCAGCTTTATGAAGATGTATCCCAGAGGCTTTCCTCAGGGTGTAATTTGCCCTGACAGCCGCTTTTGTGCTGTTGTTTTCCTGTCTGTCTGGTAATGGGATTAGCCACGTGCAGATCCGGAGGTGATGGAAGGGGAGTGGGGGCAGAGCCCACCAGCCCCTGTTGCAGGGCACACTGAGCAGCTCTGCATGCCTTTTGGTGGGATCACGTGCCTGGCAGCTCCCCCCAGCTTCTGCCAGGCTCGTTTTAAGCCATACTATAATTTTCTTGTCAAATTAGAGTTCCACGCTGGGTTGTATAGCTCATATTTTATGACAAATAGTCTTGGCTGAGAGGGCCTTTGACTTGCATAAGCATGGGCTGAAACATGGCCAGGGGAGATTTTGCAGGACTGTGCAGTTGCTTGTGACAATGCTGAGCCAGGGTGTCGCTGGCCCCCGGGTCATGCCCTCACTGGTACATCCTCTCCCCTCTGTGCAAGGATGCTGAGGGGCTGTGAGAACTCTGCAAGCCCGTACCTCAATCCAGCAAGGCAGGAGGGGGAGCCTGGAGCTGCTGCCCGGACAGATGGGCTGGTCTGCTACATGGAAATAGCTGTGTTAGCAAAACAAGCCCAAATCAGCTCATGTCACAGCCCTGCCTACAGAAATGCCAGTGGCTTTTCCAGTTGTTACTGCAGTTGTCACCAGTGGCCAAGACACTTGAGGGAGATACTTGGGTAGGCAGCTCTGGCACACCCAAGAGCTCCTGACTCGCAGCTCTGCCCCAAGAGCCCAAGAAACTCTTGGGGGCTTGAGGGATCTTGCACAAAGTGCGACACAGATGGAGCTGGGGAGATGGTGCTAGCTCTTGCCAAGGGAGGGGATAGCCCTGGCTATAACAACACCACACAAACAAACAGACGAGGCAGCCCAGGTTTTCTGAGGGCTGTTGCCATACCATCGGGGAGCGCTGGCGCCTGATGCTTCAGGATAGAGCCTCACCCACAGATTCCTATCAGAGGGCATTGACAGCTGAGGCATGCTCAGTCTAATGGTTAAATTAGCTGGAACAAGGTCTGCAGATAAGATAGAGCTGTGCTTTGCTGAAGAGGCTGCTCTCTGTTGGCACTGGCTGGGTTGTTTCCCTGTCAGGCTATGATCCTTGATTTGAAATGATGCTTTGGGTGGGACCTGGGCTTGCTGAAAATATCACCCCTGCCCTTCTCCTGCTGCTCCCCAGAGCTGTCTCTGCCCAGCACTGGAGCTGCCCACTGGATGACCTTGTCTGTATGCGTGGGCATGCACCATGGGAGGCACCCCGGCAAAGAGGGATGAGGTGGCTGCTGCTCACTGCCACTCCAAGAAGGCTCCCATACAGCTGCAGCTTGTTTTGTGCCCTGGGGGGGATCCTGGATGGCAGAAGGAGCAGTGACCCCAAATGTCTGCTGCAGTGATTCCAGCCAGCTCCCTTCAGCACAGTGGGGCCTCAGTGTACTGCTCCATCGCAGGGCACTGATGGGTTTGGCACACCAGCATTCCAAGTGTTTATGGACTCCTCCCTGTAAAATGGGCAAGAGGCTGTATCCCGTGGGCTCCTGAGATGCTGCTGTGCTTCGGGAGCACCTGTAGCCCTTCCTCCCTCCCTGCTGGGGCCCTCTGCCAGATGGCTTTGCTGCACTGCCCCAGCCCTGTGCACGCCTGCTGATCAGGGGGTCAGGATCAGGGTCCCAGCCATGAGCAGAGCGCAGGCACGGCTTCCATGGTGTGCAGGATCCAAGGCTGTGTCCCACAGCAGCCCTCCCCCTGAGATTGGCTGGCTGGGATTCATGGAGATTTGCAGGGCACAACAGCACCATGCTTTGGCTGACTCCTTGTGAAGCAGGCTGGGTACAGCCCAAGGTCTGTGGGTTCTGGCAACCCAGCAGGGCCAGCCAGGACAATCAAGGAGCCACGAGGGGCCAGCAGGCGCACAGCCCCATGCAAGCAGGGTTGGCAGAGAGCACATTGTGACTCGGTGGTGCCTGCCTTGTGAGAGTGGCCCTGGCCCAGTGCCTGCCCTCTTGAGTGAATAGACCAATCTCCAGAAAGCCCATGGGGACACGGAGAGGAGGGGATGGCCAGGCTCTGCTTCAGCTGGGTCACCCAGTGTGCAGTGCCATGCAGAGGCACCTGCTGACCCAGCTGAGGTGGGAGCATTCCTGCCACAGGAAGAGCTGGGCCGAGTGGTCCATGGGGACTGGGCACAGGGCTGGCCAGCTGGAGGAGACTTGCAAGAGGGCAGTTTTCAGCTGCTGACTGGCACAAAACCTGCCTTAAAAGGGAGTGCAGCTGAAGGCGTCTGTCTAGCCAGTCAGTGGCCCCAAAGCAGCCTAGCAGCCTGGCACTGTGTAGGAGGGGAAGTAGGGCCACCAGAGTGGGGAGAGGACATGCCTTGTCCCTGTATTTCATCAGGGTGCCAGCTACACTCCTCGTGGTGTGGGGAAGGGGTCCTGGCCTGGGTACCCTAGCTGGGTGCTCACCAAGTGCTGTATCTGGGTACTGGGGGATGTGATGTGGCTGAAATATCGGTGCCTGCATGTTCTGGTGCCTCAGGGCAGGAAGAATGGGGAGGAGACAGGGTGGAGGCCTTTGCAGGACAGTCTGCCTCCCCTCCCATACTGTAAGACACTGTCTCAGCATCTCAGCATGACTCACGCCTCAGCCGGGAGCTGCTCCCGGTGACTCCCTGCCAGTGTGGGTGCTGCCCACCCTGCCGAGCCCAGCACTGCCCTTGGAGCAGGATGGTGCTCCCCAGCCTGCAATGGGGCTGTCAGCTGGGGGATGAAAGACCGGGACCACTGGCAGCAGCAGGGAGCATCAGCAGGAGGATTGTGCTGGGAAGGGAGGCTGCTGGAGCCAGGCTGGGTCATAAAGCAGTCCCAGCTGAACATGAACTTCGCCTCTTGGCACAGCTTGCTGCCTCTCCTCCTGCACCCACGGGTGGGATCCGGTGTCAGCAGAGCTCTGTTTGTGTCGGTGGGGGATGCCTCGCATTTCGGGAGGCAGTCACTAGGCGTCCTGGTGCTGGGTTTCACAAGCCCTCATGACCTTTCCAGCACAGCAACGTGCCCTGGGGAGGATTGTTTCATACAAAACAGACCTTTGGATAGGCTTTTCATTTCCTTCACAGTCAAGCACAAAAGAACAACGAGTCCTCCCTCCTAATAAAATGACAAAGTCAGTGACACAGATGGGCTGGCTCTCCACAGTGAGTGGAGCCATGTGCCACACCCACGCCATTCCCAATGTCCTGCAAGAGCGGGGTTACAGTCCTGAAGCTTGCTTCATCCCCAAAATTCCCCATGGGCAGGAGACCCTGCCTGAGGGTCGACTTTTACTCTCCCTATGCTCCGAGAGGGTGAGCCCAGGTGGGCAGCACCCCACGATTTTTATCTGGGAGTGGTGTTAATTGAGAGATACCAATCACAGCTCCCGCTCTGAGCGGGATCCCCGGGCTCTGGCCGGGGCTCTGGTCACCCACACAGCACAAGCACGGGCAGGGGGCCGGGCTGCAGCGGGACAGGGCTGTGTGTGAGGGCAGTGGAGGTCGGGCCGCAAGGGCTGCGGGGCTGTGGGGGGATTGCAGGGGGCAAGGGGTGCAGGACCCCGTTTCAGCAGCCCCGGCAGGGCCGTGCCCCGGGCAGTCTCCCCCAGCTGCGGACGGGGTGCACATCTGGGTGGGGAGGAGCGCACATCTGGGCGGGGCTGGGCAGGGCTGGGCGGGGCGGGGCTGGCGGGCAATGACTTCGGCGGGGCCGGCGTGGAGCATCCCACAGCCCGTGCGAGCGGAGTTCCGAGCCCAGCCGAGCCGACACCATGCCCAAGTGTCCCCGCTGCCAGAAAGAGGTCTACTTCGGTAAGAGCTTCCTGCCTCTTCCCAGCCGCCCCCACCTCGGGGGACCTGTCAGGCATCCATGCCGGGCTGTGCGTCCTCTGGGCACCCCGGCTTCTGACCCCATACTGTACAGCCCATCTCCGCAAATCCCTGGGGTATCCCAAAGTTGCTCAGCCCTGTGCTGTGGGTCCCCGGGGTGTCCCGGGTGGGTGATCCTACAGATCCACCCCCACGGAGATGCTTGGCTGCAGGGCGTGGGCTTCACCGGTGCTTCCACAGCAGCATGGGAGCCCAGCCTCACTTCCTTCCCAGCACAGACCGCAGCCCTGATCCAGTTTGGAGCCCAAAGACCCAAAGGCTGGTAGAGCTCGCTGCTCTGAAAGCCTGGGCAGGTGAAGCAAGCAGCTTCCCAATGGCAAATCCTGCCCTAGGGCAAGTGCCTGGGTCAGTGGGTTGCCCACACATTGTTGTGCTGTGTGGTTTAGCACAGCACAGCAGGATGACACCTCTGAGGTGTTATTTTTAAGCCGCTGTTGCAGGGTAGGTGTGAGCCTTGTTGGGCTGCTGTCTGCTGCTGGGCTTCCAGCAGATGTCTTCCCTCCAAACTGGGACCCCAAAGCTCCTGCCCCTTCTAGGGCCATGGACCTACTGTTGTGTCTGAGGGTGTTTGTGGGGTTTGAGCTTCTCACTTTGCTATCAGCTTTTGGAACAGGCAGGTTCCCCTGCCAGACCTCTCCACTTGCCTGGCATAGCTGAACTTGAGGGTGTTTGCTGGGAGCAGCTTAGAAACACTTCCTGCTTTCTACTTTACTCAAGATGAAGGATCTGGAACCCAGGTGCCATCACTGACTTCTTTCTCTGCTTTATTTCTCCTCTGCTTGTGCCTGTGCCCCAACTATTTGTGCTCAGCTAAGGAGCTGGAGTCTCAAACTCAGGAGCTGCTCTCTGTGCCTGCTAGTGATGCCCACACTGGGGAGCTGTGCTGGGGCTGGCATGAGCGCTGGCTGCCCAGAGGGCTGCCAGGGCTGTGGTTCCTGCAGCTGTGGAACATTGCTTTGCCTTGAACTCACTGCTTGCAGCCAGGCTTTGGGATGGGGTTTTGGCACAACACAGTTTGCGGCTCCCTCGTGTGACTCAGGGTCCTGGTGTGCCTCATTTAGCTGTGTGGCTTGATACCAGGTGCCAGCAAGGTGCTGGTGGCAGAGTGTGCCTTTCCCTGTGGCTCTGTGTCAGCCCCGGCCGGGGCCAGCTGAGTTTGCCGTGCCCGCAGGTGCGGCCGTGGAGGAGCTGGGATGGCACCATTTGACCAAGGAGGGGTGTGACCTTGCACTTACTACGCTTGCACTTATTACAAAATGTCTCTGTTGATGCAGAGGCTGAGGAGGGTTCAAAAGCTGTTGGAGGACCAAGCTGGATGCCTGATTTCTGCGGCTGCAGATTATCCAGACCGCTGGCAGAGGGGAAAGAGCAAGCCTGGCTCTGGGGCACCCTGAGCCTGGCAGTCCTGCTTGGGTGTGCCTCAGGCTGCTCTGGGCTAAATTGTGTCTGTAGAGAGCAGGGGTGGGGAGGAGGTGATGCTGAGAGGACTAGGGATGGGGTTTGCAGGAATTTTGCCTTTGTGCCTGAGTGCTGTAATGAGCCTTAGCAGGGCTCCTGCCCAAGCTTTGGTGCAAATGCGTGTGCAAGAGGTGGGGAGGCTGTGCTCCTTCCAGAAACCCTGTGATAGGAGGGTCCTGTCTCGGGCCAGGTGCAGGCTCCTGGGGCAGCCAGGGGGAGGACATTGTTGCTCCTGCCAGGCTGAGGGCACAGGAGACCTTTTGTGCCACTGGGGAATGGCAGCAGGGCTGTCTTGTGACATTTGGGCACTTCCCCCGCTCCCACCTCTGCAGCCACTAGCTTGCTCCTTGTACAGGCTGTTGTGGGCATATTTGAACTGCAAAGAGGTGCTTCAGGCTGCCCAGGGCCCCCGGGGCATGCATTACCCACACTGGCTTGGTCCCATTTGCAGACATGGGGACAGTGTTCAGACCTGGCTTTGACACGATTCCTGTGGACAGCTCTGTTTAATCACTTAATAAATTCCCAGGAACGCGGCTGCCAATGTGAAGAGCACGCATGCCTGCAGAAAATACCCTTCTCCCCTGCTGTGCTCCAATTAAAAGGCACCCTGTGCTCCCCCCTCTCTCTGTAACCATGTCCTGGCTCCAGGATGTTGTGTCTGAAGCCCTTCCAGGCTCCAGCTCTGCTCTGGTTTGCCATGGTGCCAGCAGAATCCGAGTTGTGGCTGGAGGGGACTGGTTTGTGTTGGCAGGGTGTGGCAATGGCTCTGCCTTCCCAGTCCTTGCCAGCATTCTCTGTCACCTCTGCCAGCTCTAGTGATTTCTTGAGCTCCAGCTCACTGGGGAGAAATTAATCTCCTTGCAGGCTGAAGTTGGGAGGAGGGAGGTCCTCAGGTCTTTGGAAGATGGGGTAGAAGTCAGTCCATCCTTATGGATGCAGCCATGCTCACGCTGGGCATGACACTGCCGCTGCAGATCTGTGTTCCTGGATGTGCATGACATTGTGTGTGCACAGCCAACACTTGGGTTTGAACACCATGCCCTCTGTCCTGGACAGACAGACTTGAAAAAATGCCCCAAAATGTCCTTCCTAGGGTTGATGGCAAGGCAACCACTCTTCCAAAACTAAGTTGTGTCTGTTTAGTGCCTCAACTAACCCACCTCCTTTCCACGGTAGCTGAGAAGGTGACTTCTCTGGGGAAGGACTGGCACCGGCCCTGCTTGAGATGTGAGAAGTGTAATAAGACCCTGACGTCTGGAGGCCATGCAGAGGTGAGGTTTGCTGCCCAGGAGGTCCCTGTCCCCTGCAGCTGAGGGCTGGGACAAGCAGAGGTGGGGCTGATGCTCTTTCTCTCTCCCTGCAGCACGATGGCAAACCCTACTGCAACCACCCCTGCTACGCTGCCTTGTTCGGGCCCAAAGGTGGGTGCCTGTGGTGGGGTCATGGAGGGAGTGAGAAGGCTCGGAGCTCCTGTCTCTTAGTGAGCTCCAGCCCTCGGTGTGCTCACCATCCCATGGCAGTGCTGACCCTGCTCCATCTCTTCCAGGGTTCGGCCGGGGAGGAGCTGAGAGCCACACATTCAAATAAACCCCAGGTTGGTCCTTCCCTTGGAGATCCCCTCCTGTTTCTGGGTCTGTGGGCTGGCTGGGGCTGTCCTCCCTCAGGCCAGTGGGGAAGGCAGGGCTGCCACAGCATCTCTCTGGGCTGGCTGTGACTCCCAGCCCTTACAGCAGGGCTCAGGAGCTGGGTGCCAGCTGCTCCTCTCCACCAGCCCCAGCTGACTGTAAGCACCTGCTTGGCTCCAGCAGCGGATGCCAAAGGCCCGTTGGCACAGACAGGATCTGTCCTGGAGCACTGTTGTCCCTGGGATATCTCTGCTCCCAGCCCAGCCTGACTTCATGCACTCCTCTCTTCCATCCCTCTCCAGGTCTGATGTCCAGGGATCCCAGCACAACCTGAAGACAGCACAAACACACCGCAACAGACATGCATTTTTGTTTTTAATTCACCCTGTACTAGACTAGCACGTTCAAAGCAATAAGTAACCAAGGCTGGGCTTGTGTGGAGAGAGGCTCTGCTCCAGATGGAATGCTGCCAGGGTGGGGATGTTGGGTTGCCCTGCCGGGTAGGAAATTTGGCTGATATTGCTGAAGGCTGCCTGGAGAGGAGACCACGCCCTTCCAGCCAAAACCTAGCTCTGCTTCAGGCATCCAGCTCTTGTGGCCTGGCCCACAGTTGTATTCTCAGTCTTTAATAAATGAAAAGATGCTTCCCTCCTGTAGCAGCTGTGCTCTCTGTAACGGGAGTCCCACGGGACTCACTTGTGAAGCGCTAGCCACTTGCTTGATGCCCCTGTGGCCTTTGGATTGAGCCCCATACTGTGTGATGGCCCCACATGCCCTCAGCTGGGGCAGAGAGGTGTCTTGCTGGGAGGGGACTGACTGTCACATCAGGACAACCTGGTATTTGCTGCTTTTGATCTGAGTGGCCACATGTTAAGGCCAAGGAAGCAAGAGGCTACTGCCGAGGCAGAGCCAGCCTCCCTGGGCAGGGACAGCAGAGCTGTGGTGTTAGAAAGCAAGAGCTGGCTCACAAGATCTGTGCTCTTTTGTGTTTCAACATATTTATCCTACTGGAAAAACTGCACTGACAGGTGTCAAAGATATCAACTTGAGGAATGTTTCCAAAATCATTTCTTAACCATGTCTTTCCCTAGCCTTAACAACTCCATTTACATATTCAGAGATATGTCATCACCCACTGGGATATTTTTGTCTACAGTTTATGCATGCATTTCCTTAGAGGCTGCTCTGCATTTTACTGTCACATCAGCCTTCCTGGGACTTGGCCAAAACCCTCAGGGGTCAGAGACACATGTCTGGTGTCAAAATCCTTGGTGTCAGAAGCAGCCTGATCTGATAAGCATCTTAAAACTTCCAATTAAAACCTGCTTGATGCTGCAAGGCGCTGCCTCACCTCCTACCCCGATAGGACAACAAACTCAGGCGTCTGTGTCAAAGGCAAACCCTGGCTACTGCTGCTCAGCTATCATTAGGCTTCCCAGCCAGCCAGGGCTCGTAGGGACCTCCTGCTCCCACTGCTGCCTTTGCCAGCAGCCTCCCAGGGATGCCAGCAGCCTCCCATGGGTGCCAGCAGCCTCCCGGGGGTGCCAGCACCCATGGACCCATGGCTCCTGGCTATCCACACCCCGTCCCTCTCTGCCAGCCTGCCTCCCTCTGGGGCATTGGGACATGGTTTTCCCCTGCCAGCTGAGCTTCAAAACAAACTAGTGATATAATCTCAGCAGCCTCCACAGTGCCACTGAGATAGTGTTTTCCCTCGGGCATTTAAAGTAATGGCAAACACAAGCATTGTCATCCTTGGGATTTGCATAAGTGTGTTCATCTGGGAAAAGGACCAGTGGATTGGGCTCAGGGTCCTTCCCAGCAGGGCCCTCCACTAAAATATCAGAAGCAGCTTATTCCAAGTACAATGGCCCAGGCCAGCAGGGATGAGGAAGGAACCAGTGAGAGGTATGGAAAAGCAGGGGCTACACAGGGCTAGGCTGGGGTGATCCAGCCCTTCAAATGCCAGCCTTTTTCACTGGCAGTGGCTGCAGCTGGGGCTGGAGGCAGTGTTCTGCTGTGTTCTGCTGTGTTCTGCTGCATTCTGCTGTGTTCTGCTGTGCTCTGCTGTGTTCTGCTGTTTGCCGTGTATGCTGTCCAGGGCTCCCTTTTGCTTCTGTCCCTGGCCATGGATTTGTGGTGTACTTGTGGTGTCCGGGGACATCTCTCCCTGTCCTGCATGCATGCAAGGATGAAGGAACCAAGCTGTGCCAGACCTGTGCAACTGCAGCTAAGCCTGATCCTGCACGTGCCTCACTCTGTGCTGCAGAGGGGAATATATGTGTGTGTTAAAAAACAGGGGTCCCTCAAGCATGGCCCTTGGTATTGATTGCCAAAATCTCTTTCTTAGAGTCCTGTTTTTCTGCTTGCCCCGCAGAGCTCCCACTGAGATGGCTTTTAGCCTCTGGACTCTCTGCTGGGATATTCCTCTCCAAGAGCTATGCTTGTACAAGCCACGCTCTCTGCCTGATCCAGCCTTGATGCTGTGAGGTTGGGCAGTTCACGCCCAAGTCACACCTGCAAGGAGCCTTGGTCAAAGAAAATATATGATAAATTGTGTTTTTAAAACTTGCTTTGGTCTTTGGAGAGGAAGCAGAAACAGCTGTATCTCATTTGGATAGGAAATCCACACCCGAGTCAGGCCTCGCCTGGATGCTCAGTGAGGCCCGGCAGCAGCCTGCACACCAGGGCTGTCAGCAGTTACAATCTTTTCTTCATTTGAGCAGTAAATCTCTGTGGCCTGGAGTGTGACTGCACAGAGAGGCAGCAGTGTGGTTTTCAGTGCCTCCCATCTCTGATGTTTTTGGTTCTGATCCTTGGCAGGAGCTTGGAACAGGCAGGGATGGTCCCTTCCCTCCCAGTGGGTTGATGCCCTGGCTGTGCTGCTCCTCCAGCAGGGAGAGCAAGATGCTCAGGGCAAATCCCAGCTTTCTGCCCATGTGGGACAGCAGAAGTTGTTGGTTGATTTACAGCATGGTGATGCCCAGCAGAAAATTCCCTGTTTGGTGACCTGAAACGCCACTGTTGGTGGCCCCAAAGAAAGGGGCTGTGCTTCCTCTGCCATTATTTTCTAAGCTTGGGCTGAGATCAGTCCGTTGTGGAGTGATAGTTGCTATAAACACTTCATCACTGTGACAAAAAACCAAACAACATCACAGTTCCTCTGGCAGCTGGGTGTGGGCGAGCCCCAACGCCCTGGGTAGGGAAGCAGAAGAGATTTTGGCAAAGACAGAAAACAGGATGGGTTTAGAAACTTAACTGCTGCGCTGCTCCCCATACTGGCTTTGTGACTTTCTGTACAGAAGAGTAAAGGAGAGGGGAGCAGAAAGGGGGCTGAGGAGGCCCTACACTCAGGGGGCACAGTGCAGGCAGGAGTGGCCAGTGAGGGTCATCTGACCCTGTGTCCTCCTCTTGGCACAGATAGACAGACCTTAATCTGAAGCAGGAGACAGATGTTTCCCTGTGCCTGCAGCTGGCAAGGGAGAGAGCTCAGGCTGGGAGCCCTACAGCAGGGTTCTCCTCAGGGTCATCCTTAGGGAAGGCAGCAGGCTCGGCCCCTGCTCAGGGCTGTGTTCTGGCAGCTCTCAGGTCACATCTGGACTAACATGTGCTGGGTGCCTGGGTCAACGCTACCTTGCTGGGACACCAACGGGGCCACTCACCTGCTCCTGCCAGCACTGATGAGGACACTGATGTGATGCTTCTACCACTTCCCTTGAGGTGGTTTGTGTCTCATCTGTGCAACCTCTGGCTGTGGGAGAGTGGCTGTGGCTGTGCAGAGCTCATAGGGATGAAGCCAGGCTGTAGCTGGGTGGTGTCCAGCATGCCACAGCTTTGGAGATTTTTAAGGCTGATTTGTGTTCAGCTCAAAGAGCTCTGATATCTTTTAGGTCAAAAAAGTGTCCACCCATGTCCTAACACCTCAGAAATCTGCTTTCTTGTGCAGACAGTGTGGTAAGAGGGACTGTGCAGCTGATGTCAGGCAGCAGGAGCTCTGCCAGATCGTGTGGGGAGATGGGACTTCCCATCCAGCTCTGCAAAGCAGTGGCTTGGGGAACCCCCATCTCAGCAATGGAAACAACTCTGCAGAGGTGAAAAGGGGGGGGGAGGGGGGGGGGGGGGGGGCAGACCTTGTTCCAGATGGGGAACAACACCTCCAGCAAACACTGAAGATACTGAAGGCAGTGGGACTCTGGGTATGACAACCAGGGCTGTAATGAGAAGCAAATGGAGGTACTGGAAACTGAGGTCTAGCTAAGGAGCAAGAAGAGGAGGGCACAGGCTGCTCTATTCTCACCCCTTCCTGCTGCTGGTGATGCAGTGCTGGAGGGCAGCTGGGTGCAGAAAGCTCTGAGGATGTTTGCCAGGTCCTGGGTGGCTTGCCCAAGCGGAAGCAGAAATGTTGACATAAGGCACCTAGAGCTGAATTTTACTTTCAAACCTCTTGTGTTATTTTCAACAAAACAGGAAGCGTTTCCAAGAGAGAAGGGTGCAAGGACTTTCCACTGAAACCTCTGTCTTCTCTTGGCAAGTCTTGTATTACAGGCCCTAGGGGAAGAGGTCAGAGGGAGTTTCCCTCTGTGGAGAGGAACTTGGCTATTAAAGTAAAAAGGGTGAAACTCCCAAGAAGAGAGTTGCTGAGATCTCAGACCTCTGTCCTAATCCTTCCCAGTTCACTTATCATACTGAAAGCCCTGCATCAGAGGGCCTGAAAAACCAACATCTTTCTTAAGCATCCAACCACTGGGAGCTGACCTTGAATTTTGGCGCTACAGCCCACACACAGGTCTGCTGCTAACTGCCTGTGTCCAGGAAAACCTGCACTAGAGCATTTGTGGGGTCATGACAGCATTGCTGCAGCCCATCTATGCAGGCAATCCATGTTCACAGCCCTATGCTTGCTTGGCTCCTTTCTGCCACCATCATGACCATGTTGCCAGGTCATGCCTTTTCCCACTCTGCCTAACCTGATGTCCCAGTGAGGGAAGAGCAAGTGTGTATAAAAGGGTCAGGAGGGCTGGGGAAGGAGCTGGAAATGTTTGTAGTGGAAAGTGGTACAGCCTGCCTGACTGCTCAGGGTATGAAATGCTCTGGCCACCCAAGGCCTCCCTCGAGCAGGCAGGGAGGGAAGCTGTGCTCTGCTCTGATGGCTGCTCAGTAGATACCACACTGCGGGAAGGAGATGAAAAGGAGAGTGCAAGGAGAGAAGTGCAGAACTCTGGCCACCCGGGCTGGCAGTGAAGTGTGGGAAGCGCTGATGCCTGGCTTGGGGGCCTGGCCAGAAGACAGACTGACTCCCACCCACACCTTCACGGGGATAAAAGCATTAAGAAAAATACCCAAAAGACCAAAGAAGTTGTTTTTGCAGCAGGAGAGCTCACACCTTCCCCTTGGCAGAGCAGGGCTGGGGTGATATCAGGAAGCTGTGCTGCCACTGGAGAGGGCAGGCATGGCTGCTATTACATACAATCGGCATGAGGCAATGGGACAGGGCAGCCGTCATCATCTCTGGCAGCCCTGCACACACAGCAGGGCCGTGTGTAGTGGCGAGTTGCCATGGCACGGGTGCAAACAGGCGCCCTTGGCCCCACTGAGTCACCCGTCACGGAAATGACCGCAGCTGACACATCACGCCAAAAATGGGTGCCTGTGGGGCACTACACAGGCCCAGGAACCCAGAGAGGCCAAAGTTCAGTGGCCTCTCCCAGCTAAAGCATCCCCATCCCCTCAGTATGTGCCTGGACTTTCCCTTCCCATTGTGGTCCCCACTGCCATGCTCGCTCCAAATATGTCTCAGTGCCAGGGAGCCCAGGGAGCAGCTGATAAGCCAGCTCTGTCCTGCTTCTTTTCTATAGAGCGGGTCCTGGAGGCTTCCAATCTCCACCATGACATCAGGCTTGTCTGCTGATTTTGGCCAGCCATTGCTGGTTTCCATCTGCTAGGATGCTATTGCTTGGGAGAGGGGAGCTGAGAGTGGCCTGGATGCAGCAGGGCTCTGCTGCCAGTGGGCTGCCATCGCCATCCCTGCTGGGGCAGCACGCTGGGGGCTGTCATGCCATCACCTCCTTCATCTGTGCATAGCACAGGGTCCATCTCTGCAGCAGGAAACCATTGTCTTCCCATGGGCTTCTCCCACCCTGGGAACACCGCCCAGGCAGCCAGCAGAGCAGATAAGTGGGGCCTTGCAGGCCAGCACTGAGCACCCGCTGTGCCTGGGATTATCTGCCTGACCTCCAGCTTGCCCCTGGCTGAGTGCCAGCCCTGCACAGCATCCTGTGTCAGCTGCACCCATGGGCTGCGTGCCATGGGAGCCACAAAGCAAGAGGACGCTGGCCAGCAGGGCAGCCAGCCCTGTGCTAGGGGGCCATGGGGCAGTTTTGGCCAGCAGGATGGAGAGGTGGCACAGGGGCTCTCGGTGTGCTGGGATGGTGTGAATCCCAGCTGCTGTGTGCTGATGTTCGCTGGCTTGGGGGTTGGTGTGCTGCCTGGGGGACAGGAGCTCAGAGGAGGGGTAATGGACATAACCATTCACTGTGCGTGCACTGGGTGATGCAGGAGAGCCGTTGTCTCGGCAGCTGCCCTGAGGAGGAAAGGACTAGACAGAGGAATGTGTGTGGGGACAGGGATAGCTTTGAGCTGGGTTTACGGGGTGGTCAAGAAAACACAGGAAATTGGCTGCAGCTGAAGGTCCTCCTGCCTGGAGACTGCAGCAGGGATGGGAAAATAGACAAGCGATGTGTCATGGAGGGACCAGACAGCGCCCGATAGCAGCAAGGCATGGAAAGCCAAGAAGGATGCCAAAGACAGCAGAGGATTGTCCCAGTTTGATAAGGTTCTGGGCAGTAAAAAAGGACTTTATGGGCTGTGGAAACCCAAGGCAAGAAACCATGTGGAAATGCCAAGCCTAGGAAGGAAAGCAAAGAAGTGGACAGATTGCCAAGCTAGAACTGGACAAGGGATAAGGAAAATGCTTTCCAGGCCATTAGGAAAGGAGGATGTGAGACAACAGCTGCTAGAGAAGATATTTTAAAAATCCTTAAGCCTGGATAACACACCCAGGGGTCCTTTCAGGGCTGGCAGGAGCAGGAGCAAGGATCCACAGGACTGGGAGAGCTCTAAAGCAGTGCTCAGCACTGGAAAGGGCTGCTCTCCCCAGCGCAGAGGTGGGAGGCAGGAGTGGAGCAACCAGAGTGCAAACACAGTTCAGGTTGGCTGGAGGTCTCTCTGGACCACTGCGATTTCTCTCCTCATTGCGAGCAGCCATTTGGCTGCAAGAGCCTGTTCCGTAGCGGGAAGGAATTTCACATGTTGTTTCATGTTTAGATACTGGTGGAAAAAAAAGTAAAGGCATCATACTAGATCCACGGTGAGCACATTAAATGGGCTATGAACCGGGGAACTGGCCAAGAAACCATCAGTGGGGGCTTCCAGCAGGTCTCATGTTCAGGCACAGGCAGGATCCCTGCAGAGCAGATCCTTGTCCCTGGCACAGACCAGCTGTGCTCCCTCTGTAAACCCACAGCAGGAATCCATCTCTGTGCCAGCTTTTGGTTCTGTAAATCCTGGTCATGGGAGGACTTATCTCAGGAGTTCAGGCTTCTCCCAAACAGCAGCTCCGTTTCTCCCCCCCACGGCCCCCCCAAGGATTACTCCCTGGGATTGCTTCATTTCGAGGGTTATATGCCCCGGGACCCGAGCTGGCCGCATCACGCCCTGCTAAGAGGCAGGCAGGAATATCCGCAGACCTGCTGCTGCCAAAGCCTGCTCTCCCATCGTCCGGGGTGCTGTTCTGACTGCAGCAGAGATGTGTTTTTGCAAGAGCCGAAGCCGGGTTTTGCAACAGCTCGGTCCACCAGGAAGGGCGGGGGAAGTTCGCAGGGCTTCCCCGGGTGTTTTTCTGCCGGGGCAGGAGGCGCGTCCATGGGTCAGGGAGGTGACATGTATGGGTCACTGCCGAGGGAAGGCCAGAAGCGTTCTGTGCTCCGAGCCACGCGCGCAGACAGAATAAGCGTCGGGACCATCGGTAGTCCGGCAGATGCGGGGAGATGCGGGGAGATGCAGGGACATCCAGGGACATCCAGAGAGACCCAGGGCGGGGAGATGCGGGAAGATGCAGGGACATCCAGGGACATCCAGGGACATCCAGGGAGACCCAGGGCGACAGGCAGGGAGATGCAGAGACATCTAGGGACATGCAGGAACATCCAAGACGACAGGCAGGGCTGGCGCGCCCGCAGTGCCTCCTCCCCGCGGCCAGGGGGCGCTGCGCGGGCGGGCGGGCCGGAAAGGCGCTCCCGCTGGGGCCCGGAGCGCGCGGGAGCGGCGCGATGCGCGGGCGGCAGCGGGAGCAGCAACGGGAGCGGGGTCCGGCTCTGCCCGCCGCCGTCGGGGCGCTGTGCCGGGCCCTGCCGCCCCGCGCCCGGCCCACCCCCGACACCGTGCGCCGCGCCAGGTTCGACCGGCCGCAGGCGGTGAGCGCCGGCCGCTCTTCCCGGAGATGCTGCGGGGCACAGGCACAGGGCAGCGGGGACCCTCGAGTGCGGCTGGGTCCGGGGACAGGGTCTGGATGGCAGCGCGACGGGCACCGAGCATTGGGCAGTCAGTGCGTGAGGGGCTGCGATGCGGTCCCAGCTCGCTGCGGTCCCTGTTCAGTGCGGTCCCAGCTCGGTGTGGGCCCTGTTTAGTGCGATCCCAGCTCGGCGTGCACCCGGCTGACCTCTCAGCGAACTCGCTGCTCTGGGCAGGGCTTTGTCCTACTGTGGTTGTAACTTAAGGCTTAGCATTTCACCCTGGGCTGCGACACCTCAGTGTCACCTGGGATTAGCTGCCCTTTACCGTACCCCAGCTTCGGTCTTGCTGCTTTGTCTCCGAGGCTTCCAGCTCGCAC
Source organism: Cettia cetti (assembly GCA_013401135.1). Lineage (NCBI taxonomy): Eukaryota > Metazoa > Chordata > Aves > Passeriformes > Sylviidae > Cettia > Cettia cetti. The sequence goes on from VZUI01071878.1 coordinate 77,281, forward strand.
ACAGGGTACCTCCCTTCCTCGACTATTTTAAGGATTTTACGAGTGTTGACTGAAATTCCAGCTGTAAGAGTCACTATTTGAGTTTGTCAGCATGCTGTCCTTGTGCGGCCAAAAATGATTCCCAGTTCCGGCTCATTCTGTGGTGCCTCTTTGTGAGTTTCTGACAGTGTCATGGTCAGATCTTACCAGAGTATTCAAGTGCTTGTTTGACTAGGGGTGAGCTGTGCCATATGTGGTTGTATCAGAGCAGATTTTTGAATGCTCTCTACATATGGGTCTCACAGTAGAAACACTGTCTGTTGCTCCACAGCCACCAGTAGCCCTTTTCTTTCTGGGTCCTCCTTTCTGTGGATTCTGTGTTCATGAGGCAGATAATACATGAACCTGCCTGATCAGATGGTGTTGGCTGAATCAGAAGGTGTGCTGTTCCATGTGTGGTGTTCAGATATGGGCTTAATTGCCTAATTAAGATTAAATAATATAGCAGATATTCCTGCTGATCTCTCTTCCACCCCTCTCTTTTGCAGAGCCTGGACTTCTGGAGGTTGCTGTATGTGCTTCTGAAGCAGATCCACAGGGGCAAGTGGACAGAGTCTGATGCCATAGGTAACATCATTCTGGCTGACTGCAGTTTGCATCTGTCCTGGGGAAGGACTGGGAATGGTTTTGTAGCACCTTTGGCTCCCTGCTCCCTGTTGTGAGTGCTCTGTTGTTTTGAACACCTGTGCCACCAAGGTATGAGGCATCAGGTTCATCGAGGAGTAAATGTGCTGCGAGGCAGGTTTGCTGCTCTTTGATATGCTTTGAAACTGGGATGTTTCCACAGGCTCTTGCATCCCTGTGACATTTTATTTCAGGTGAATCTCTGCAATGATGTTATGCATTCTGCAAAGTATCTGCAAAGACAGAAATAGATTTGGTTTTCCTTTAGTTCCTTCTTTTCCCATTCCCATTTGCATGATTCTGTTGATACTTTTCTATCCCTATCCAGTCCTGTGTCAGAGCCAAGGATTGCAAACTGAGAACCATAAAGGCAGTGTTTTGGATTGACGTTCGAGACAAAACAAGAAATAGACTGTGATTATTTTAAGAGGAACTGTGAATAATGGCTTTATGGCCAGAGCCACTGCTCCAGAGAGGAGCTGAGTGTAGATTTGCTTCTCAAAATAGCAGAAGACTATTTACTTTTTAAATATATGTTATTCCAAGTACAGCACTACTCCCCATCTTCTCTCTTGAAACATGTCTGTCTAGAGCCTTTTCATTGTATGAGAATTGTATTGTGATGAATCGAGGTCTCCTCATACCAAATCCACTTAATATTCACTTTTGCCCTTGAAAGCAAAACACCCTAACAACAGTGTATAAGCCCCTGAATAGCTGTGAGTCTAGTGGCTCTGCAAGTGGAATTAAGAAAGCTTAAGCATTGTGGAATGCAGAGCAAAACCAGCATAGTTTTGCTGGTAGCTCAGCCGGAAGTCCTGTTACTCGCAGGACTGCTGGTTTTCATTTGGCTGCTTTTGTTTCTCCACTCATCCACAATCTGTTGTGTATGGCAAGTCTGTTTATTGACGGTCTCCCACAGCATTATCAATGTGGTCCTGCACATGTGCAACCTTATTGGATCCTGGCTGCTCCCATACTAATTGCCTGTAGCATTTGGGGACAGAATTTCCAAGTGCATGTGGCAGGTTCCTGGCTCTAGAGAGAGCAAACACAGCCTCCACTGGTGTATTGTGAGGTAGCAGTGAGTGGTTCTGCTAAGAACTGCTCAGGTGAATTCTGAGAAACCTTTTTAGTCACAACTTGGTGATTAAAGCTGAAATTCAGGCTGGAGAGCTGTACTGTTTTTCAGATGACACTGATTACTTTTGCTTGGCAAGTGAATGAGTTGTCTGCTGTGAACACAATCAATATTTTACTGCTTTTCTTCTCTGACCCAGCTTTGGTCTCTTGTGTATTTAATGCAAATGAAATAAGCCTTGGGCATAGGCACTAAATAACTTCCTCAGGTTTGTGTAGGATCTTTTTACACAATAGAGAATTAAAACAGGTTCCTCTAATCGAAGTCTAGTGCCTTAGTCCACAGATCAAGCGTTCCTTTTCCTTGCTCTTTTTGTACAACCTCTTAATTACCTTGGTTAAAACAAGGGGAGCAGCAGTTGCCAGATCCCAGAGGAAGGCTGTGAAGACTCCTTTGGTGTAGGGGTTACTGTGTGCATAGAAACCGCTTTCTGGAAAAGAGAAGCCATTCTCCAGTCATCATGTATCCTTTATTTTTTGAAAGGAAATGCTGTTCTTTGGCTGGTTCAGGAATCCTCACTGAAGCCTGCCAGTCAGTGGTTCTGAAATTCTGCAACTGGCTCCTGGTTTCTTGTTCTCTGAGAATTTTTTCTTCACACAGTGAAAAGCACTTAACTGTAAACTTTGGTTTAAACTTACTGTATAATCCAGCCCCTTAAACATGTCCCAGCAGACATGGGTCACTGGAAGTGGAGAGTCAGAGTAAGCTGTATGAGTACTCTGGATCTAACCTTGCTGATGAAATCATGATTAATGGTTTCATGCTGCTTGTGCTTCACAGAGGCTGATGAACTTGGTTATCAACCTGTCAGCCACACGAGGCAGTGGTGCAATATACATTTGGATAGTTGGAGGAAACATTTCTTTTCTGGAATTGCTGTTCAGTTTTTATAGCATGGGAAAGAGGTCTGGAGCTGCAATACATTTTTGTTTGTTTGACAAATGTAGCAGAAAATGTTGTTCTGAAGCAGTAGTTTCCCATAATACCACTACCTATGCAGGTGTTTCTTATCTGAGTGCATAATGTGTCTGTGTCTGTGCTTGTACTTGGTTTGTAGTTTCTTTCCATTTTAGCCTGCCAGGCTAGTGCATAGCCCTTACTTGAATATCATCTTGTAAATCACTGAAAGTATTTGTCAGGACTCAAAGTGGAAGAGCACAGTTTGAGTATAGTTTAAAGTGAGCTGAACCCTGAGGTTCATCCCCAGCTTAGTCTTACTTGCTGAATATACTTTTATAAATAATACCTGTAGAGAAGGGGATTAGTTGAAAGCCTCGTGAAGGGCTTTCTGCATAAATTTCCTAATCTTAATGCCATAAGAAGATGTCAAAGAGGTGTCTGGTGTTACCTTCTATCTGAGTGAGGATTTTTCCTCTCTCTTGGTTGCACGTTACAGAAGAATTCATCTTGGACTTGAGTACTCAAATAACCTTTGCTGCCATTTATTCATAGCCTTTTAACTTGAGCTCTAGAGATGAGGAAAACTAAGGGACTTCTCAAAGGTCACGGGACGGCTCTTTGACTCCAGTTCCAGATCCATGCCTTGACTGCTCACTCCCAGTTCCTGCCTGGCACACCAGCTGTACCCTCTCCTGTGAGGGCAGCATGTTGCAGAGGGAGACATGAAAGAGGGGGAGATAAAGGACCAGAACAACACAGAAATTCAGGTAGTGAATTGCCTTGGTGGATCTGGCCTGAGTAATAGAACAGGAAAATAGTGATAAAAGAAAAAAAGACCACCCGACTTGCTCTCCTTTCCTCTACTTTGATATGTGATTTTTTTGAGGAGCTCCTTGAACTGCAGATGGCAGTATGTGATGATTATTTGCTTTGAAAAGGGAGGAAAGCATGTACTGATGATCCTTCCTCTTGGAGTATTTCTGCCTCTACCTGTTATGGCAGCACCTTTCTTGACAAATGCACACAAAAAAGGAAAGGATGACATAAAACCCCTGCTCAAGTAAGAATGTTCATGACTGATCAAAATAAAATCTGTACTATCTCCATGCTTTTCTTGTGTTTGAGGGATTGGGGTGCACATCTACAGCAAGATTTTTAGCAAGCCATAGGCATTTCTCCCACTCTGAGATGGGCAAGGGAAGCTGCTTGTTTCATTCACAGGTTCTGTGGAAAGAGTAAATGGAGTGATCAAGATCTTCTGCTTTGTAAGAATGTCTAAACTGCATGAAACTGTGGATTCCTCTAGCTCCACTCAGCTGTGACAGCTGTCAAAGTGAATGCACAAGGGAAAGAAAAGAGCAAATCTAGAAGGATGCTTTCATGGCATGAGGGAATGTTCCTTCAGCCTCTAGCAGTTTACATCTCAGACTTTCCATTCCAGAGAGGATATGTTTGTGTTTCATAAGTTTCCATGAACTGCTGTTCTGTAAATCCAGTTCCTCCTTGAACCTGAGTGACTCTTATGAGTCCATAGTGTCCCACAGTGAGCAATTTCAGAATTTTGCTACCTGTGTGAAGAGCATCTCTTTTACTGTGTTTTGACTCACATGCTTGCTAGCTTTGGTGACTCACAGTTCTTGTGCTGAGTGTTGTGCAAACAGATCGTCCACTCTTCACCCATTGCACGGCACTCAAGATTTTGAAGAGTTTTGTCATATCCATTCTTGCTCATCATCTTGGCCTACTTCATCGCTTCCTACAATGCAGCTGTTCCATACTTGTGATAGTACTTGTCCTTTCTCTTTATTTCTTTCCCAATCTTCTGTAGCCTTTGTGGGAGAGAAGAAATTAGGGTTGCGTGAGTATTTGTGTCCTGTTTAGTGTCCTTGCTAGGTTTCTCACACTGAGTTTGCCTTTGGATGCCTGTCAGAACCAATTGTGGTACTGTCATTAAAAACCTTATCATCTGAGATTGTGTTCCTGAGCCCACTGAGCAGTTCCAGGCCCAATCTTACGTTGTAAGTCAGTAAAGTTAGGAACATTTCTTTCTTTGTGGACATAATTTTTCATTTTTTTCTAAAAATACTTTTACCTGTCTTTTTAAAGCTTGGGCTCAAGGTTCTGCAGTCCTTCGTGATCTGCCTGCATTCTTTACTCCTAATATCACATCAGCACCAAGTTTTCTGTCATTGTCACATTGTCTGAGTGTCATTTTGAGTTGTTTGAACAGCAGCTGTTTAGCACAGAGCCCTCACGTGAAACCACTATTTCTTCCTGCCCTCTGGTTCTTGTCTGCTGGGCACTTGTCATTGATTCAAGGGCTTTTCATCTTCCTCCACTGCAGTGCCTTGGTTTCTTTCTGTAAGCTGAATCCCAATGGGAAGTCTAAATGTCTTGCATTGGTTGAATCTTCCTTAATCACTTGCTTCTTGTTGCCCTCGGAGAACTCCAGAAACTTTTTGAGCAGGTCTTCCTTTTACAACTGTTGGTTCTTAGCCAGTATGTGTTGTTTTCATTGTCCCCCTAATTATGTTCTTTATCCTGTTTTTGACTTAGTACAGAGCCAAGGCTTACTGGGCAGAACCTTTTTTAATAATAACTTTCTCTATGTTTCCTCAGTATTTTACTGTCCTGCAGTGCCTGTCTTGTAGCTGTCAGGTAACATTTGCTGGTGTGAAGGAATATGGATCAGAGCATTTCTGAGAATTTAATAGCCTATGTACTGTGCTGCATTATCTCTGCTTTCTGGTACTCAGAGATTTGCAGCAGGCTGTGAAACTCCTATCTCTAAATTCCAGTTTAGTTCAGGAGTGTAGTGATTCAGAGTGTTTACTAATTCATAGCTGCTTGGTGACTCATAAAAAATGAATAGGTGAATTGGAGTCCCATTGTAGTGGGGGTGGCTAATTTGCTTTGTTGCCTTTGGTAATTTCCAAGAGGCCTACTGGTCTTGATCCCAGCTTTGAATTTCTTCTTTACCCTGAGCAGTAAGTAGTTCCTGCAGTCAGAATGGGGCAGTGTAAAGAAGGCTTTTAACCTTTCTCTCCTATCCTTCACCAGTTGTTGATAAAGACTAAGTCCCCACCGTCTTCCTGAGGCTGGATTAAAAGTCCTGCCCTAGAGGAGGCCGCAGTTGTGGAGCTGCATGGCTGAGTGCAGTGCTGCAGTGTCACTCTCAGTTGTTTTGTTCTTTCAGGTGCCCAGGTGAGGTTTGTGAAGTCGGCGCTGTGGTACCACGGCTATGGGCGGCCTCAGCTGCACCGGCTCCCTGCCGACGGCTCGGCGGGCAGCCGGGAGCTGCTGCTGGCGTTCTCCTGGCTGCTGCACAGGCTGGGCCTCCTGGAGCAGCTGCTGGCTCGGAGCAGAGTGCAGACAGGGGACGAGGCTGCTGTGTGCACGGTGAGCATGGTTTTGTCCTTCCTCCCTACGCTGTCCACGAGTCACCTGTAAGGGCAGCTGTGTTACCACACTGTGGGGTGGGTGGTGTCATGGTGCCCTGGCAGATAAGTGACTTCAGCTTGAAAAAAAGCCAGCATCTGTTTTCTTTCCCTTCTCTAAGCTGTCTGTGTGCAGGTCATCTGGGTTCTTTCTGTTTATCAAACTCCCACCCTTGGCTGAATTCCCTTGTTTCTATTTCCAGTGTAGGTGAGACCACTGTGGAGGAGTGCAAGTAAGTGAATCTCTTCAGTCTCTCTGCTTCTGGGTTTTGGGCTCCCAGACTGAACCATGAGTGGTTCTGCAGGGCAGGCAAACAGGTTAGCAATGAATGCTGGGTGTGTTGGCACTGTTGGGTAGAGCAGGTAAGGCAAATACCTTTTTGCAAACAACAAGGTCTCAAATGGCAGCTCCTGCTCTTGAGGTAACTTGAGGTAGCTAAGGACCTTGTAACTTCTTTGAAAACACAATGGAGTATGTTGTTTTTTCTGTTAATAAAAGCTGTTAGTACATAGAAAGTCTGTTCTGAAGTAACCGTCATCTAGTCAGATACTAATTACTTCTCAGTCTGCTTCAAAATGACAGGCTCACAGGACTTCTTAGTTTTTTGGCAAAGGACATTGTAGGTCGGAAACCCTACATGCTGATAATCTTGTGGTGTCTAAAGTCTGTGGTCTTTCATGAACCCATATATGTTTTTCCTTGGTTTTCTAGAGCCTTTTTGGGGACAGCAGAGCAGGAAAGCAAAAGTTTGTAAAGCTGCAATATAAAAACAGTGTCTTCAGAAGGAAAACACTTGTACAAATGGAAAACAGTTCAAAGGAAAGAGTCTTTGTAACAACATTACAAGAAGTATTTTGAGGAAAGGGACCACTCTTGCTGTGCTACAATTATTTGCTGTACAGAAGAAGGAGCACAAGAGGCTGAGCTGTGAGTGGCAGTGCCATCCACTTATGTGAAGGGTCCCTTGACATTTCAGAAAAAAGCCCACACTGCTGGAGAACTTTTTACTTTAACTTCTCTTTTACCTTTTCTTGCTTTTCATCTGTGATAGCAGGGGTTTTTATTTTTTTGTGTCCTTAATTTCTGTTAAAAAAGAGTGACAAGTGAAATGTGACATGAGTTCAGGGAATTGGGCAGCACCTGTGTTATTTTCTCTGAAGGCTTTAAGTTTTGCATTTCCCAGAAAGGGATGAAAGAACTATGGTAATACAGTGTTATCTCTTATGGCCACACATACTGGTGTGTCTTTCACTGCAATTCTCACCTGCTGTACTAGTGTTTCTCAAAAAGCATGGAATGCATATTAAATGTTTTTACTCAATAACTGTCCAAAACAGTATTTGGAAAGGCTTAAGAGTCTGATTTTTTTTTTTTAATAGACCAGACAAAAATTATATAGACTAGAAGTTGGAGTTAGCTTGTGTATGTAATGCTCATTGTATTAATGGAAACATTTCTTGTATGGTGTTCATCCTGCAGTTTTCATGCTACAATAGAAATAGATATTTACAAAGGGAAAAAACTAATGTAGTTACAGCGTAACTAGAGGGTTTTGTGATTCTCCATCACAACAAAGTTAAAACAAATGGAATTCTGAGGGAGAGGTCTTATCTTTTATTTGATCAGCTAGGCAATTCAAAAGCAATAAATTTAGCCTTTAGGAGCCAACCAAGTGAAGATCTAGGAATGCACTGGCAAGGATGGAAGGAGGCACTGGTGGGTAAGGAAGAGATGGGTGGGTCACACACCTCGTTTTGGTCAGTGAATCAGCTCCTTGTAAACTACTCATGAAAGCCTGTTGTTTGTTTCTTTTATAAAAGTGTTAGGTTTTGTTGTTGTTAGATATTGTTATTTGCTGGCTGTTGTTATTTTGTGAGATAACCATGTGGCAAATCCTGCTCATCTGCCAATGTTTAGCAATAAAACTTCAAAATCTCAGTAAGAGAGGGGAGGAACGTGAGATTGTCACTTTGCTACCTGACATCTTGTAAGTTAACACACCAGAGGTGTAGTCTCTGCAGTCTTAACTCTCTTTTATGTCAGTAAAGAAAAGGGAATGTTCTTTAAAACAACTGAGATGAAATTCTCAGTTGAGAACTGAAAAATCTTCCACTGAATAGAATTTTTAATGGTTACAAACAATTGAAAATATTTTCCTGAAGTGAAAATGTTGCAGAACAGAAATCCATGAAATACATTTGGTTCTGTGCATGGCTGAGATCTCTTCCAAAATGAGCAAAGTATGAAAGCCAGTACTTGCTGGAAAAGTGCATCTGTTGGTCTGCCAATGGGAATAAATTTGGAGAGAATCCTTACCCTTTGTCTTCATTTAAAAGGAGAGGAGTTTCTCAATAACTGTAGGCATAGCTGTAGTTCAAACTGAAATTCATGTGGTTTGCTTTTAAAATTTTGTCTCAAATCCACAAAAATGTTCAGGGTCTGTTGTGTGAGAAGAGAGAATGGAGCTAATCCCTAAATTAAGTGTGCAGTCATGTTCTGACTATTATTTCAGCCTAAGTTTAAAACAAAAGCCTGCTGAATTGCTGATAATATGCCAAATACCCAACATATAAAGGGGCAATTAATTTAAATAATTTCATTTTGGACTACCACACTCTGGCCTTTTTTTTTCCTTTGCAGTTCCTTAGCAACACAGTTTTATTTCGCTGCAAATTAAACACTTCCATCAGCTCTAAAGGATTTTTAGAGGTATAAGGGTATTCATGACACATGATGGACAAAGAGCTCAAGCTCTGCATGGAATTCTTAATATTTTGATCCTGAGCTGGGAAAAGCTTCCACAAGCTGACTTTTACATGCACTTACATCTTCAGAATCAAAAGTTAAGTGAAATTATGAACTGAAAGATGATGAAAGAGTTGTTAAGAGGAAGAGCTAATGGGGTCAAGAACGCACTGTTAGGTAGTTGTGGTAAGGAGGGGTGTGGTTGGTAGCTTGGGGTGGTACTGGGGGTTATCTGTCCTTGTGTGTTAGGTAAGGGATTCCTTCAGGGCACTTCCAGCTCCTCTTTTTGGCAGGGTAGTGCTGCAGTCTCTCCTGAGCCAGGACCCTGGTGTCCGTGGCAGGTTGCCCAGTGAGCAGTCCTGAAGGATCTTTCCCTAGCCATCCTCTCTTCTAGCATGTGAAATTTATAAACTGGGAGGGGAAACATTTAAAGGAGCAAACTGTGTTGCTGTGCAGGAGGAGCAGGAGGAGGAGGAGGGGATCTGTAATCCATGATAAACTTTAGACCTAGGCCACAGCAGTTCAAGTTCTCTGAATTTACTGTGCTCATCTGTCAGCAGGTTGGTGACTCCAGAGGCAGTAAGTGAAAGTTCAAAACTTGCATGGGCCAACTCTTCAGAAGTAATCACTAACTCTGTTAGGTCTATAAAGACTTAAGTACAATCTGAGTTGGAGGCTCACATCGATGTACTAAAGTGTCTGCTTGGGAATTCTTGCCTGTTAATTGCATTAAAGCACTGGGCCAGTAATTGGTGGACATGGTTTTCGAAGGCTTTTGACACCCCTCGTGGATTTCCATTTCAGGTATGCACTGTTGTGATGGCTGTCTCAATGTCTTCTATTGCTTTGGTGATCATGTACAGGCAGTTATTCTCAAGTGCCATTTATTGATTCCTGTTCACACATAACAAATGCTAGTGAACAAGACACAGCTGAAAACCTGTAGCTGAAACTGTTTCCTTCATTGAACTTGTGAGGCACACCTGGGGAGTTCTCATTCTCTCTGAGAAGCATATAACTGATATAAACTTGCCTTTTTAGCACATTCAGTATCAGACTAATTCGTATTTACCTCGCTTTTTAAATTTCAGTGATACCATCCCAGCTTTCTCCAAATATGTGATGGTTTGGGCAGGTAATAGCAGTACTCTGTGAGCACATATTCTTTCTGTTTCCAGGGAGGAATATTGCTTGTACTGCTTTTATTTCTACAGCTGAAATTAATCTGCATGCCCTGCAATTTAATTATGTGTGGAGGCTGTTGAGCTTTTTAAATGGGCGTAGGGATGTTATATCCCTCATGATCATCAGGAAGATGTTGTACAAACACTGGTTCTTGTTTCCACTAATTCCTTCTGTCTTCTTCCGGCCCTCTGAGTGAAATTGGATGCCACTCCCCTTTTGTGAATTTGTAGCAATCAACAAATAGGGCTATTCTGTCTCATGTGCTTGGAATTCATGCGTGTGTCTCTAGCATGCCAAAGTGAACTCAGTTTAATTACGTCTGGTGGGCAGAAATGAAGATAAACATGCCTTCTGACCCTTAGGTTTGCAATTTGATTAATCTTTTGTTTGTCATGGTTTATTTTGGCTCACTGGCTATTTCTAGTATAGTATAAGGCTTATGCTTGGTCTAATCTTGTTGAAATGCCTTTCATTTACTGAAAACTTGACAGTCACTGCTGTTCCCTAAACCATGTTATTAGGGGAAAGTGTTAAAGAAGCAACCAAGCTCGATGTTCCCCCCAGCAGAAAACCAGGAAACCTTGGGCACTAATTTCAGTGAAAAGTAGTTTTCGGCATTTTTTTCCCCACATCTTCATCAATTCCAGTGAGGATAGAGGAGGGAATTTTATTAACCTTATTGATTCTGACTCAGAAGCGTAATTACTTTCCAGATCTTTATGGGCTATATTAGTCTGTCAGCTTTCATTTTTTGGTTTTCCTCCCTTATTCCCTCAGCTTACACTTCTATTCTCTTTGTCCTCCTGTCTTCCTAGTTACTCTCACCATTTATTTTTTGCCCTTTTCCTGCTATTGCTGTTGCTGGATTCAGTAGCTACTAAGGAACACTCTTTTTTTAAAAGCCATCTGTGAAACCTAAGCAGAGGGTGCAGGATCCCTGAAGTTTCTCCTGCAGTATTTTCTTCACCTCAGTGTGGATGACAAGTCTGTTGTAGCATACTTTGAACTTGTCATGGTACTTTCTTCCTATGCTACATTGGAAGATGTGCAGTTACCAACATTTGTCTTTGCTTGACACAGTGAATGCACAATTAAGCAGGTTGGTTTTTTTTTTTTCCAGATAGTCAAAGTAAAGCACTCTAAAAGACAAGTCTGAACTGATCAGAAAGGCTTATAATTTATTGAATCTGCCATGTCTCTGGTAATGTCTGAATTGCAGAATTTCTTGAACTTGACGTTACAGCTGATGTGTTCTGGATGGGGTTCAGCAACAGGCACTTGAACTGTGTGAGGAGAAGATGATGAGGACTGGCAAGCTAGTAGGAGGGTTTACCATGGTCATACTGGTACTCTGCTGAAATCTAGCACAGGGAGCTCCTTCCTTGGTGGCTGGGGAAAGAAGAGGGATTTTGAGATGTTTCAGTGGCTCTCCTGCCCTCCAGTGCCAGTGTGCAGCCAGTACCTTTGGTACCTTCTATTATCTTGGCAGCCTTTTGAGTTAAATATGAAAATCTCTTTTTGGTGTCCCACTGTAAGCGACCTGGGTTTAACTCCCTTGAGAGGATCCTTTGAAATAAAGCACTTTTCCCTCAGGAGGACTTTTCCTTAAGGAAGGTGTGGAGAGGGGCATGGTAGGCTCCCACCCACAGCAGAGCTCTGCCTCTTCTCTCCTGGAGGGCCGGTGCTGTTCCCCTGTGTTCCTCCAGCTCCAGGTGTGCTGTTGCTGCAGGGAGCTGCTTCTTTCTGTCTCCAGGAGCTGCCCCTCTTGCCACAGTGGAGCAAATGGCTGTGGGCAAGGGGAACTACAGCTGCAGGCAGGGGGAAAAAAGCAGTGCAAGGCATAATCTGTTTATTGCATTTCATGAGCTCTGCAGAACGCTCTCCCAGTTAAGGTCTACCCTGTCAGGTGTTGGTCTTAGGATATTTAATTTCCATGTTTTGTCTGAATATATAATGCAGTGAGCATTGGGATTTTAATGTTCTTTTAAAACCTTGCAGCTCCAGAGATTAGGCAGTGCTGCTGAGCTCTTTTAAAGGCATAGTGCTTTTGCTGTACTGCAGAGCTCTTAACCTCCCAAATGAGTGGGGAGGGATGGAATAAAGGACTGATGTGCTCCAGTGCCTCAGGCCTGTGGCTACTGCCAGAGAGGCTTGTTTGAACAAGGCAGGCATGGGTAAGAGCTGTGTTCACATTTTCTGTCTTCCCTCAGCACCTTCTCTTTTTCACTCTTTGCCAAGAGTAAACTCTTGGGAGTGCTGTTGTGAGTAGTAATTCTTACAAAAGGCAGAGAAATTTAAAAGCTAAAAGGCCTTGCGGAAACACAGGACTTCACTTGTTTTATTTTGATTGCTGAATGCAATATTAGCGTAACTTCGATGTTGTAAGCACTTACGTTTGTGCTTAATTCTCTGCAAATATCTGGGGATTTAATTGGTATGTGCACCATGTGAGAATGGGTTTTTACACCATCTATCTTTGCCTGCATAAATCTAATCTGGATCCTGCCTTGTCTAGGAGGAAATCCAATTGGTGTTGTTTATGGTGCTGTTAATGAAAATAGTGCTATCCCTTTTGCATTCATCTCTTCAGATTGTTCCTTTTCACATTTTCCTCTCCTGCAGATAGATATATGGCTATATTAATTAAGAAAGCATGTCTGATACTGTTATTTCTGGCTATGGTGTTTAATTAAAAAAAAAAAAAAAGTTCTGTTTAAAGACGTCTAATTACAGAAGTTAACATATGTTATGTCACATCAAAACCATTGTCTGAATTATGAGTGGTTTGGAACGAGCTCTCAGTAAAAACTGCAGAAGCACTTTATTGGCTTGATTTATGTGACTGCCTTGCCTTTCCTGAGCCCTGCAGTGAGGGTCTAAATATGCTACTACCCACCTTTGTGATACCAGGCTGTGTGCTTAGTGCAGTTAAAATCTGAATGGTAACTGAGTAGACATTTTCTGTCTAGACCCAGAATAAGTGCAGTGCAGGTGAGCAGTGGACTGGGTATGTGCATTGGAGGGTTCAGCTGGCAGTTGCTTTGTGTTGCTCTGCTCAAGGATTAGCTTTAGGGAGTTGACCTAGTGCATCTATCCATGGTTTAAACATCTTATCCGTGTTCCAGCAGGCTTGTTTCTCCATGGGTAGCATGAGCAGCAGGTTGTTTGCTGGTTGTCCAGATGTGGAGGCAGAGAGCCGATGCTTGAAGGGATTTGGAAGATGCCTGAGAAAGCCACAGCTCGGTGGGGATGAGCTGGGGTCTGTCCTGGGCCGACAGATGGCAGCTCACAGTCAGAAAAGAGCATCTCTGGAGGAGGCAGCCTGCCATTGCTGTGTTTTACAGCAGTGCAGGCAACGCAGCCTTTTCTTTTCCGTTGCCTGCAGAGGGCACAGTGAATTTATTAAGGTAAGGATTTATAATCCTTAAATATTCCTGTATCAGTAGGAGTAGTATGGAAAGTCTAGATGAAGTTGCACAGCAGAGTGTTTCCTCTGCAGTCCTGCTTATGGCATATTGCTGGATCTGCAAGGAATTTTGCATTAAATCAATTTTTGGAGTTTATGTAATTCAAAGGATATGAACAGAGCAAGATCTACTCTGTACCAAGTCACTAAAATCCTCAAATAGAGCAAGTAGTGGAAGAAATGCTCCCTTCTCACATGTCTGCAAACACACTGGTGCCTGTGTTGTTCTTTGATGAAGTATTTATATGATGAAGTACTTGTTTAATTTATCTCCATCTGCTGTTGGTACACCTGTCTGATTTCTCATAATGTGGGATTGCTTTGTATTTCAAACCAAAAAGAGCTGCTTCATTTTTGCTGTTGAAGTTGAAACTTCTTAATCTTTAATTTCTTGCTAAGCACATTGCATGCAAGTTGTTTCCTCAGATGTGTGGAATGTGACTGAAAATTGATATGGCACCATGTCTTTTTCACACCCTCCTTTCTCCCACACCTTATTCTTTTCCTCTGAGTACTTTTGTATCTGATGGCTTTTTTCAGTTCATGACTCTGACTTGCCTGCTCAGAACAATTCTGCCAGGAGGACTTTGGCAGTTTGGGGTTTTTTTAATGCACTTGCTGCATTGTCTAACCACAAGCCTATTCACACTTTTTGGGAATGATCTGACACCTTTCTTTTTACAATTTGACTTGAAAGAGCTTGGGATGGAATGTTTGGGGCAAAACTTGTGTATTAAAGACTGAATTCTGAGCTACCTTGCAAAAATTGTTAAATATATGCTTTTGGGACAGTAAACCATGTTTAGGTCTGGCTACGCCAGAAGTGTATTTGTGAGCCTGGGGCAGGTTTTGTAGTTTGTGAGCTACCTTAACTGGGATGGTGATGGGTGACGTCTTGGAATTCGTATTTTTTCTGGGGTTTGGCTGTTTATTTCTCCTGGATCTTTTACCACAGGAGAGCTGAAGTGTGGGCAGGGTGAGAGTTCAGAAACTGGCTTGGAGAGAGCTCATGTAAATATATGCTTGTCACTTTGATCAGGCTTCTGCATGCTTTTTCTTAGTCTTTCCAATGAGGGGATACTGAAAAGTTTTAACAGCAGTACTTGGATCTTTTAGGATAAAAAGCTCCTTTGGGGTGAGTGATGGTGGGAGTGGAAATGAGGAGTTGCGTTCTATCTTCTGCTTAATTAATTTTCCTAAGTTACCCTGATCAGTGGCGCTCTGGCAGGTCCACATCACCCAGTTGGACCAGATCAGCTTAGGTATCACCAGTAATGGGGGAAAAAAAACCCCAACGTTGTGATGAGGGCATTGATATTTGCTCATGTGACTTTTATACTGCAAGGCTGTGGCACAAATTCCTGTAGCTGATCCAAGCACATCCCTTCTCTGAAATGGAATCAAAGAGAAGCATTAATTGCAGCAAAAAGTTTGCAAGCAAAGTGCTTCTCTGGGAAGTGGCTGTGGAATGATCTCTTTCAGAAGTGGTGTGTAGCGTTCCAAGTGTGAGAAGGCCATTGAGGTCTCTGGGTAGTTGCCTTGGCTGCTCTCTTTATGAACTGGACTAAAAAATATGCACTTCTGTATCTCAGAGTGAATGTAGGTGTGTACCTGGATTGCTGCATAACTCAAAGCAAAGCCTGTAGCTTGGACTGGTGTTTTAGGGATTTTTCACCCACTGGAAGAGCAGTAAATAGTCTTAGATTGTAAAGATGGGACTGGAAATTGAGGTCACAGTATAATATGCAAGATTTTTTTTTCCTACCTTGTTTACTTTATGCCAGGCTAAGTATTTCATAGCAAAAGTAATTTTTTGTGCCATTTGTGAAATAAATAATGGAGAAATCCTGTTAAAAATGCATTGGCTGGCTTCCTTATTTTAATATTAATAAGGCAGGTTGCTACAATAAAATTAGCTCTGCATGGTGTTTGTCACTGTACTGCCAAAGCAATCGAGTCTAATGCCATTCCTTCCTGAAATAAATCCCCAGGAGAGCAGTATTTGTGCTGTTCTGAAACCTCTAACCAGGGAAGTTGGAGTAGAACTGTAAATTATGGACAATGCAGATTTTGATCTGGAATTCCCAAGTTTGGCCTTGTGGCTTTTCTAGCTGCTTATGTGAGGCGTTTTAATGTTTTTACACATGGGTTTTCTCTGCTGCTGTGACTAATATCCAGCTGCTTGGCTTACCATACTAATGGATAGCTTGGTAAATATATCTGTACAGTTTCCTGGTCCAGAAACCATCCTGTTTGGGGCAAAACAGGGTTTTGCCCCAAAAAACTGTGGATGTACTTAGCTCAGACTGCAGTGTCCTAGGACACAGTGCCTTAGTTTAGGAGCCTGGAGACAGAGAGCACAGGAAAAAGAGGGACATTGGAGTTTGAGCAAACTCTTCTCTATTTTTTGTTGTTGTTAAAGGTGTATCTGTGCCTTTAAAAGGAGAAGCCCTCTACTAGACCTGCATCTCTGTGATTTATAGCATGTGTTTATCTGAGCCACAGAGCAAAAGGGAACAAACCTATAATATTGATACAGTTTGGTATGTGATCAGAACAGCATTTTTGTGCTTATAAATAGTAGGACCACTCATTGTAATAGAGGTCAGCTGGCGATATTTAGGTTAAAACAAGTGTTAGGGGGTTATTTGATAATGGTTGTAGACAAAATTCTGTTGAAATCTGCATTTAAGGCAATATTAAATCTCCTCATTTTACAGTTTGCATTATTAGTTTAGGATCCAAATTGGAACTATAGTCAAGCTTTGCTAGCCAACTGGATCTTTTCACAATTTTACTAAACGTGGAAATCTGTGAAGCAGGGAAGCGCATACACTTAAATACCATCAAGGTCTATGGGTCCAAATATCTGCCTAAGTGTTTTCTTGAAAACAGTCATATTTCAAGCAGGCTTTTTAAATTTCCACTTAAAAGAAATGTCTTGAGAGTCCAAGAACTGGGGGACACTTCCTTTCAGAATGGCAAACATTCATTCTGAATAACCAGGTCTTTGCAGTTCTGTGTTATTCTTACTTCTTATGACATGTTGTAGTAAAAGTGTTTGGAATGATGGGTTGTGTTTATTGTGTGTAATTCCTATAGACTGCATTAAATGGAAAGCTTTACTTTAAATGGTATTACTGGCATGAGAAGTAGAACTACCCATGTCTTCCTCCCCTTTTAATTTGCAGTCTGCAGGAGTCTTAGCTGAAAAGAGAGATCTGTTTGTACATGTGAATGATCTCTTTGTGCAAGGGGCTGGGGGAGGTGGAATTCCTCGTGTCCTTTGGGAAAGAGATACAACAGAAATGTGCTGCAGAAATTTTGGGCAGAAGATTAAGGTGTTGGCTGTTGGTTTTTTATCTGCAGCAGAAGGAAAGTGAGACAAGATGAACAAATGGAAACTCTTTGCTTCTCTCTTCTTCCTTCCAAATTACTCTAGAAAATAGCTGGGCAAGCGCAGGCCCACGATTTTGTCCCTATGTAAGTTATTGATTTACAAAATAGGGTCTCAGGAAGACACTGCAGGAGCTAAATCTGCTTTTATGTTCTTTGACATATTAGAATCTTGTGAAAATACAATTTTTCCCATCTGGGTAAAGAACATGCTTGCTGTCTCAGGGACACTGTGTCTTCCTGGGTATGGAAAATGAAAGATGGGAGGGGAGACAGTTCACCACGTCACAGCTGAGAAGCTGATATTTATTCCACACTTCTGTTCATGTTTAGGCCTGTTCCCAGTCCTGTATTTTAGTTTCTCTGTACTGCTGGAATTGACTTTATTTTAGGGTGATTTTCTTCCTCTTTGGCCTAAATATCTAGTATGTTCACTACTGAATGACTTGAAAATGTTGAAACTAGTTAAAACCAGTCTGGTATTCTTTCCTGCTTTCAGTGTGAAGATGAGGTGCCCTACAGCGAGGAAGGTACAGCTGAAGCAGGGCCTGAAGGCAGAGTGGATGTTCGATACCTGCAGTGGTTAAATGGGAGGCTGAGGTTGCAGTGGTGCAGTTTGCACACTCAGCACCAAGAGCAATGCAAACTTTTGCACAAGGTAAATGATTCTTCTAACCCACTATGACATAGTTTATTATTTAAAAGCCTTGTCAGCTAGAGCTAAATGTACAAATTATTCTTGTTTGCTAGTAGTTCTGCATTTTCTGTAGATAAGAATGAATTACTGTGAATATAAGCACCTCTGTCTTTGCCCAGTGTGGCAGAACCATGAGAAAATATGGTATGTTCAGTGTTTGTAAGGTTGTAATTGTATAAAAGTCTCTTTTGCAGGGTGGCACATTAGTCACTTCTGCACCCACAGGCTGCTTCTGTTTTTCTCAGAAAATGCCTGGTAGAAACAAGACAGAGCATTCTGGTTCCCCAGACAAGAAGTAGCGATGCAGAGCTCCTAAGTTCGCTGGAAATGTGAATTCAAAATGTTAAGCATAAATATTGAAAGCAATAGCAAAATAAAATGCAAAATCTCTTTCCAAAGTACTAGGGGACATCTCAGCAGAACCCAAAAATTACCTGCTTTTAAATCAGGAATCAGTAATGGTCTCTACACTGCTAAAAGGTTCCAGTTCTCTTCCCATTTAGGAGTGTTTAGATGCCTGTCCATTCACAGACATCTGGGAGCATTATGTCTGTTCAGGATGGAACCAGCCTTCAATCCCAAAGTCGACAGTGATGGTGACTATAGAAACAAATTAAATAATACAGTTCTTGAGATAGTCCTAAAAGTTATTAAATATTGCTTTCCCTAGGTCCCCTTTCTCTATTTATATCTCTTTAGATAACTTAAATGGAGCCAGCTATTACTGTACTCAAAACCTTCACAGAAAACCTTTTTTTTTTTGAGACTAAAAATGGTTTGGGCAAATTTCTTCCCAAAGTACACATCAAAAAGTTGTCAGAATCATCTTCACCTTTGAATGAAGATGCCTTCCTGGTTTTAATCCTGTGTCTGACATAGCAGTGCTAAAAACTATAATGAGGTTACATTTTGTTCTTTCCATGAACTGATTGCTAGGGCAGATGTCTGATTGACAGCCCTAGGAAAGAGGGGTCAGGTGCTGTTGTGTGCAGCATTTAAAATAACCTTTGCTTCTCACTGACCACTGCTGATGTGCTTCCCTGATCTGGGAACAAAGGTGGCAATTCCCTCTAAGTGTCTGTGCAGATCTTGACTTTTTGCACTGTGATCACAGACCGTGATGTGGTTGGGAGGGGTGAATCTCAAACGAAATGATTGGCATCTTCTCCCCCTGATAAACTGCCTCTAAGGTATGCTGGTTTTTCTAGTAGGTGAGGCAAATGCCTCCATAACTCATCATCAGTGCTCTGATTTATGGGAGACTTGACAGTAACAAATCATTAGGCAGCCCAGTGCCTCAGCTTGCAGTTAATGAGGCTGAGGAAGAATTAAAAGCAGGTCAAACCTCAGAGCTCGAGTACAAACAGAGATATTCTCAATGGTCCAAATGAGGTACTGAGGTAGTGAAGAGATGTGCTGATGGGACAACATGCTAAACCTGTTGACAGGGGAGATGAGAGATGATGACTACCCTGTGGCAGTTGTACTTTGAAATAAACTTGGACTTTTTTTTACCCCTTTGTGGGTGTCTAAGGCAAAATGTGTGCTAAAGTTAGGGCAGTCAGACAACTACAAGAGACAGGTTAAGTTATTCTGCAGGTCCCTGGACCACGATTTCCAGAATCAGGAGGAATAAGCAGGAGGGAGAGTTATGTCTCTGTTCATCTAGTTTCCCAGAGCTGTCATTACTGCCTTCTCCAGCAGTTGTTGCTGGGCTAAACTGAAGGCGGCAGTGGTACTGGTGATGATTGTCACTGTCACGGCTACCACCATGGGGGTGCACAAGGGAGGATGGAACTGAGCCCAACTCCTCCACATGTGAACCCACACTGATATTATGTGTGCAGCTGTGGGAGTTCTGTTCAGAGCTGTAATGAAGTACAGCACTCTGATTTGTATTTTAGTCTGAATTAAAAGCAAGGGTATAGAAAGGTAAATGTGACTTTGGAAGAACTTCATTACGGTGCCACGTTAGTTTTAGAATTTATGGTAATACAAAATATAACATACTTACACAATTTAACAGCTGTACAAACAATAATTGATATTTCCTGACTCTTTCTAGAGAAAATGCTTTTACTACCGCATTAATTTCAAAACTTTTAAACTATTCTATGTGTTAGAAGACTAAACTGACCCAGTATGACCTCTATATGAGCTGCTGCTTTCCTCTAATAAACCACAAACGCAGTATGCAAGAGGTTAATGAGTGTTATGTTTTTTAATTATGCTGACAGATTTACAGAGGGCTTTCTCTACAAAATGATAATTACGGCTTTTACTTGCTCTGTTTGATAACGTACCAGGTTATGTGTCTCAGCTGTGGAACAATCTTATTTACTGCTGATCAGGAGCTATAATTTTTGTCAACTAGCGGCGACAATTCTGCAGATTTCATTCTGCGACTCACACAAGCTCTAAAATGCCATTTTCTCTATTTGGACCTTTGTGAGAAGAGCACAACACAGTTGGAAAATATGTTCTTACTCAGAAGATGACTGCTCTTCCTTCCACTCTGTGCTTTTAGTACAAATATTGCCATGTCCTCTATCTATTCTGTCCTTCCTGCAGCCACCTGAGGTTGATGGGATGAATTCTGCAGTCCCCAAGAGAGGGAAACCTCCCTGGAGCTACAGCTGGTCTTGTGCTGGGAATTGCTTGTTAGGTGGCTTGTCTGGCTGTTCCTCTTTGCTGGCTGCTCTGATGAGATTCTTTTCAGTGACTTCAGCTCCCAGAAGGCATGTTGAAGCTTACAGAAGCACACATGTCCTGCTGTAGGAGGAAGACTTCCTGAGGGAAATCTCAACCTCTCTATTTCTGAGGAATTTTGCAGCCTGAGGCTATGAGCTGTTGAATAACTTTTTAATGGCTTCTCAACATGGGCAGGTTGGCTTGCTTTGGAAGTGTGATGTACTAATACCATTCTAATTCCCTCAAAATTCTCAGTGGTACATACTTACCTGGTATGACTTCAAATACATGGGAACATGGAGAATAAATTACTGTGTTAAGGCACGTCTCTTGGTTCCTTCTATTCCTTTTCTTTCTGTCAAATGCCAGAAGAATATCTGTCTGCCTGGCTTTTGATCCCTCTTGAATTCATAGGAGAGAGCAGTTGTTTTTATTTAGTCTTTGAGTTACCACTTTGCCTTAAAAATGTGAGTGAGAAGTCTTGCATGGTTTCAGCAAAACAGGAACCTGTATAGTTTAAAACTTTCATTTTTTGGGGCTCTGTTAAACGCACTGTGTCACAATCAGCATGTTGAAAAAAATAGAGCAACAGGTGAGTTTTTGCAAAACTGATGGATTTCCTGGGGGTACTTTCAGCTGCCTTCCATCCTGAAGAAGTGGAGGGTTAGATCAGGTTCAGAGTTGTTTTTTTTTTAAAGCAGGTGAAAATCTGATTATGGGCTATGTGTATGGATTAGTAAGAATAAAACAACATTAAATGGAATTCTCGGTGATAGAAGAAGAGTTTTAACATAATTGGAATTATCAGATCACAGTAAAGCAACAATAATGGTTTTAATATGCTTGGAAACTAAGAGCAAGAGTTGTATTGTCAGAATGCAGAGCAGCACTGGGAATTACTGTCTATGAATGGAGTGGTTTCTTGTGCCCCCTCTAAGACCAACCATATAAAATAAGATGTAGCACCGTATAATAGTGCAGTGGATTGGATGGATTGTATCTATATATCTGAGGTAGTAAGAGTAAAGGGACAAGGACAAAGTCTTGATCCCTGAATAATAGAGGGCAGGGACTGGTGCTGGGTAATTACCTCATTGTCAGTAATTTATGAGTGAGCTAAACTGCAATTGTTAGATGCATCTGTATCTTGACATGAAAAATCTACCATGTTACTCTGGGAATTGCTACCTTGTTTATTTATATATTTTTTGTCTATTTGGTTTGAAAATCTTTGCTTTTTTCCTGAAGGTGAATTTGCCATTAGATCTCAGAGGCACATTCTTCAATGCAGTAGAAATTTTTCCCCTCATGCAAATGTGTGTGAACCATGAGCAAGCCCCCTTTTCATCTTCTCTAGGTGACTTGGGCACCCTGCAGAGAGAGCAGCTTGTCTGGGCTCAAGGGCTTTTAGGAATTGGTGCTGGAACCTCCTTAGAAGTGGTGGTGGGTGTGGAGTGCTGTGCCTGTGCTCTCTTGTAAAAGTAAGCGTGAGGTTAAACCAGACCTACCTCCACCTCGGGGTATTCCAGTGCCAAGGAGCAGCAGCTGGGCATGTTCTGCCTCTCACCCTCTAACCTGTTACTCCTGCTTTGGTGCTTTCCATCTTTAAGCCTTGTTTATCTTCTATTAGTTATCAGTAAGAGGTACCAAATCCGCAAATACTGTAGTGTTTCAGTATCCATCTAGCCTGGTCTCAGGGGAACACCTTATTCCCCGGTTGTTACAGCTTTACTGTGTTTGTTTTGGGCTTTACCCAGGGATGCTGCTGCCACCTACCTTGGAACAGGGGCTGAAATTCACTGCTGGTGCTGAGGGCCCAAAGGTTTGGCAGCCAGAGTTACGCAAGAATGCAGCAGGGAGAGGAGTGGCAAGTGGAAGGGAAGAACATTGTGTGGGGAGGTGCTCTTTTATTTTTAAACTCGCATAGCTCTGCACATGTGACAGATGGTTGTCACCAGCAGTGAGTTTTGGGAAAGGAGTGCTAAAATATTCTGAAGTTTCACAGAAGGGTTGATAATTACCCAGTGCCTGTCAACTTTAAAATAGTTGTCAATACCCAAGCGTGTGATAAAGTTTGTATTAGAATAAAGGAAGAAAAACAGGAAACATTCTCTGTCTTCTGGCAGAAATATTAATGAAATATGAGTGATTGTTTGACAAATGTGCACTGCTATCTTGTTTGGCAGCTGCAGTTATTACAGTAACAAGGGGATCAGCTTTGAATAGGAGGAATTGCTTTTTATTTTCCCTTGACTAACTTGGGAAGCTTCTTCATCAAGTAATTGATGATACTATCCCCAGCGTAGCTGGGACAAGGTCTTGGTAAGCAAAAGCCAATAGTATAGATCAGGAAAAGAGAACCTTACTGTAACCAGGTAGCATTTTCTGCTTAAAAGAAAGAAATAAAAATGATTCTGAGAGTATACTTTAGCTCAGTTAAGACTGCTCCTCTCTGTGTAAATGGTTTCTTCTTTCATGCAATGCACCAGACCATGCGTGCTGTAAGGAAAACGACTTCAAGACAGGGTGAAGCGAGAAACCTTCAGTTTTACTGTGGCAGCAGTGGTTGCAATTCCTGCATGTGGTTGTGGCAATGCTGCCAGATGAACCATTTTGTGAGGTGTTTGTGGTGCGCGTTCATCCTTTCCATTCTGGCTGTTGCATTGGTGGTAGTACTCAAA
This sequence comes from Cettia cetti, assembly GCA_013401135.1. NCBI lineage: Eukaryota > Metazoa > Chordata > Aves > Passeriformes > Sylviidae > Cettia > Cettia cetti. Next base: position 100,284 of record VZUI01071878.1, read on the forward strand.
CTGATATGTGTCCATTGAGAAAGGCTTTGTAAGCACAGGTCACATCACCCTGCCAACCCAGGCAGCTGTTGGGTGGTAGTTAATGACGTTAATGATCTGCTGCTTGCTCTGACAAATATCTTCTAAATTGATCTGTTCCAGATCCATTTATTCACAAGTGGCTCCCACATGGACCCAAACCTCAGACATTTTTCTGTCACAGAAACAGATCTCATTAGACAACCAGAGAACTACAAGCAGGTAATGCTTCTCCTGTAATTCTGGGATGCTCAGTATGCTTTACACAAACATTGTGAAGACTGCATTCCTTATAATGTTTTTTTTTTAAACTTAGTTTCCTGCAGAAATAAGGGCTTATATATTGAATTTTCAGTTTCTTAACTTATTTGTATTCACCAAATCTGGTTTGATAGAACATAAGCCCAAAGGTATCAGGGTAAGTTTTATGAAACTGATAGATAAGGAGTGGGAAGAGACCTGACTGAAAGTGCCACTGGAAAAAAGACTTGTAGAATAAAACACTCTAGATAAGTTGGCTGACTTGCTGTTGTATCCTGTCAGTAACCACATCTGGGCTAGTCAGGCACAGTGTCTACCTGTGGCCCTGCCTGAACAAGAGAGGACCTCCTAGGACATAATTTTTCCCAGTGTACTGTTTTACTCTGAAGGATAAATTCCTACTGCTCTCAATTACTCAATTATCATAGGTGTTTCAGTTCATTATCTGAAGCAGTTTAATTCACATCTTTTAATGCAGTATAATACATTTGTTAAAAAAAAATCACTTTCTAAAACTTCATTCAGTGTGAAACTGAAACAAGATGGAAATTTCAAGCTCATCCCTAACAAAATCAATATTTGGCAAATTTCTGCAGTCTGGTCAGACCTGTTTGCTCAAAGAAGATATTCTTTCTGCTGTTTGCTTAAGAATGAAAGTGGGCATTGTAAATATTCTACACAAAGAAATTCAGGAAAGTAGATTTGAAGGTGAGAGGATAGTTTCATGCTCAAAGGCCCTAAAGTAAAGTGCACTTTCACTGCTGAGCATTTCTTGGATGAAACAGTTCATATCCAGCCTTTTGGTAAGATTCATCTATTTAGAACATTTTCCTGGAAAACCATTGTTTTTCTGGAGCAAATGGCCTGAAGTCAGCTTGAGATTTCTTTTTCATTTGTGCTTTGCAGTGCTCCTCCTGTGGTTGGCTCAGCAGCTCAGAAAAGACAGCAGCACCTTGCTCTGAAGTCTGTAGTCTTCCAGATCTTAGCAAATGCTTGTAAAGGTCTGGCAGGCTGGTTTTAGAAGCTTCCAGGCTGTGCAGAGGGACTTTGCAATGACCTTTTTTCCCAAAGCCTTACCCTGAGTATGTCACTGATATGTTGCAATAAAGCTTAATGATAGTCTTGGTATTTGGTTTTGACTGCTTTGGTAATGAATCATTCCAGGAGGTTTTTTTTCTTGTATTCTGCTCCCCTTCCTGGATGCCTGCTCCAGGTGTTCTGTTCAGGGGAGGCTCAGGATAAAATGGATGGAGTTTTTCTGTATTGTGAGCATTGTGCGTAGGTAGAGTGCTGTAGTCAAGATTTAGTGGGCAGCTGTTGTTGTTTAGCTAAAATCAACTAAAGTCTTCATTCCACCTTTCCCATGCTTAAACAGCAAATAGATGGAACAAAACCAGGGTGATGACTGAGAGGCAGGGTAACAGAAGATGTTTTCTTTAAATAAATAAACTACAAATGGCCACAGTCTGTCTCCGGTTTCTGGGCTCTGACAGGTGCAATCCCAAACAGGATCCAGCTGCAGTCCATGTGTGTTGGAAATTCCTTTCTTAGGTTGCTTACTGCTTGGACTGATCCAAAATTAGGATTATTTGTCAGTATAATCAGCTGTGAAGCTTCTTAACCTATTAAAGCTCTCAGACCTGTTCAAGAAAGGAGTTCTAAGCTGCTCTCTTGTGCCTGATTCTAAAATAAACAGAAGAAATCACAGGAAGTCATCACAATGCTTGAGTATAGATGCTTTTGAGAGCCTTATAACTGTTGTGGTCACCATTTGAACATTCTTTGTAGATTTTGTCTTCCCTTACCCTTCCCAAAGGCAGCTTCTGGAAGTCACATGCTCAGTATGTATTAAGAGCCTGGTACAACAAGGTGGTATGGGCTTGAAAAGGCATTGTTGTTATAAGTATTACTTTTCCAGATGGATCTAATACTCAATATGCAAAGTGATACTGCTTTGGAAAATGTAATAAAAAGCCTCTCATTTTCAAATATCTTGCTAAGATTAAGTAAATTATGAGTATTTGAATTGCTTGGTTTTCAAATATTGGTGCAGATGGCAGCACACTGCCAAATGTTTTCTCCAAAAACTGTGAATTTTTTTTTTCTTTTCAAGTAAGTGAGACATTTCTCTTAATGTTACCTCAAGAACCTGCTGCATGGATCAATAAAAAAGAGCAAGCATGTCAATATGCTTTACTGTAACGCACCCCTCTTGGTGGTTGGTGTTGTGAATTCCTTCTCGTCTCAGGCATCCTTTAAAGCCCAGCAATGCAAAGTGGATCGAAGCAATTTGCTATCACAGAAGGGACTTGGGCTCTTCTTTTTTAAGCCTCGAGTTCATTTTCACCAAAAATACCCTGCAAGAGAAGTTGCTCTGTTTGCATCAAAACAAGAGATGTTTAGTCTGACAGGAAAAGTGTGATAGGATACAGATAGCTGTGAAGTCAAGCTTCACTTTATGAAATGTAAAAGTCATGCTGCTCCTTTTCTACAGAAGATGCATATTAACTTATTTTAAATGTTCTTTCCTTGAATTTTTGATTGTAAAACACTTTTAATGTTTTTATGTCTGGGGATTTTACTGGACATTATTATTCTTCTATCATCATAAATGCCTTTGTCAGATGCATAGGGCTGGAAGTTTTCCAAACCTAATGGTTTTAATTATGTTTTTCTCCAGTGAGGTATGATCAAAACTCCAACTTTTCCTGTGGTTTGGCTGTGGTTGTATGTATGTGTGTGGCTGTGAGCTGCAGGCCACTGCTCTGTTTGATTCCTGTGCTGCCTGGGGCTCTCAGTGGAGGGGAGATGGTGTTATTTCAGCTGGAGTACAGTGTCCAGTGGAAGCACAGAAGTGCCTCAGTCAGTGGGGATGGTTCTGAAGCTGTTTGCTGGAGCACACAAATCGGGAGCTTGGGGGGCTCATTGCATCTTTTCCTGAAAATCTCCTGCACTTAACAGTGTCCTAGAATATAGTCCAGAGCACTTTGAGTCTCTTGTGTTCTGATGTATTTTCCAAGCTGATGGTACTGCTTGTTTTTAAAAGCAGCTGGGGTGAGGTGTTTGCCAGCCTGAAATCTCTCCAGGGCAGGACTGCAGTTCTGGTCTGTGGCACTGCAGCTAATACAGCTGGGAAGCACACTGGGGAGAGCCCTCAGGTGGTGTGGCTCAGGGTAAACCACACCTACCCCAAACTTTCCAGGGCAGTAATCCTTTCCATGCATGTGGCCTCATTCCTCTTTCTGGTCAAGTCCACTTATCTTAATTCTGCATAGTAGTGTTGCCAGTTCTGAAGTTTAACTTGGGCTCAAAAAAGCGCGTGTTGCAGTTGAGTCATTAAATTAACTTTCTCACCAAATTGTTACTGTATAGAGATCAGTGAACTTTAAATCAAGACACCTTAGTCCTTCAATTTCTTCTGTCTCTTCATATACTGCTTTGTATGTGGAATTCAATCTTAGGAGAGATTAAAAGTTGAAACTCAGGTCATTGGTGCAATGTTGGCAGTGCTGGAGTGAGCACTGAAATTGTAATGAGTAAAGATGACACCTTTAAATGCCAGTAAATCAATTTACTGAGTGTGACAGCAAATAAATAATGCAGCTGTCTGCCAGATGGACATGCAGTGAAATTTATAGAACTTGGATGTAAATAGCTAATAATTTTGTTTCAGAATTTTATGAAGAATGTTTATGTTTGTTGATCATTAACATGTTTTAAAGGTGATTTATTTGGCTTAAGAAACTAAGGTTCTTGATAGCAAGTAAATGGGAGCAAACAAATAGTCTGTCTGACTTTGCATACATAATATATGGCCAGTTCCATGCCCATAAAAGATACAAGTGACTCCAAGCATCAGGGATTGGGTGGGATGGGATAGGATGGTACAGGCATAGCGCTGATCTGCTTTCCGGACTGTTGATTTATCAGGAAAGGACACCAATGTGAAGTATCTGTATTGCTTCCTTTACTCAGGTGGCATCCATAATTTCTTATTGGGTGTTTTGAGGGGTAACTGATCAAGATGTAAGGTAGGTTAATAGTGAACCCTAAATCTTGTGGCAGTTTCCATTTAAAACATCAGATGGGTGTTACAGATGGGTGACACAACAGGTTTATTCTCTGAGTAATAGCCCATGGTTTGAATTCATGCAAAGCACTAAAGAGCTGCTGTTCTTTCCAGGACAAATACATTCAGATTGGAAGCATTAGGAGCTGATATTCTTGGAATTCTCAGAAATGTTGAATGTGCATTTAAACAGTTACTTTTTCATGAACATTGAGTCCTTGGCTGGCATCATGGGTTCATGCGCTTGCATAAAGTGCCCTGTATCTGCTGAAGTTTTTATCTTCAAGAGAAGACTTTTATCTTAAGAGAAACCAGTGATTTCATTGCATCCATGGGACAGCACCACCTCCTGGAATGTGTGTGGGGGCAGAGCTGCAAAAGTAAGGCCTGCCAGCTAACACAAGTTGTTATTTGTCTGGCTGCTGAATAATTACTGTGCTATTGCATTACCCCCAGAAATGGATCCCAGGTTGTTCACCCTCTTGGATGGATGAAAATGGAATGACTGTGGCAGGACAGTTCCAGCTGCTGGGTCCCAGGCTATATTTGGTGTCCTTGTGTTGGCTGTTTGGGACTTCCTGGAATGTTCCTGGTGGTGACAGGCACTCCAGGCAGGCGCCAAATGAAAATAAACAGTTAAACCCCTCTGATAAGCTTGACACCATGTCACATTATTGATTTGACACAGACCTGTGCCAATATTTCTGTAATCAACCCTGTTGTGGTCTTGTATGGTGAGGTGAAGGATGTGTAACCTTATTTGAATTTCAAAGAGTATGTTTGGGAGCCATCTGATGTTTTATAATGTCCTTCCATCTGTTGTACAAGAAGAAGTTCAAGCAACACATTTCTCACAGTGTAGATACCAATGGAAAAAAATGACATTCATCCTATAGACTGTGATGCTACTGGGTAGAAGATTTAAGTGAGGAAATGAAGGCCTGTACTGCATGTATATTCCAGAAAAATGGTTTGGTGTTTAATGAAAAAAAGACCTTGAGCTTCAAGGACAAACTGCCTTCATTGGTATAAATTGTCATAGGTTCATGATTTTCTGTGGTGCTCTGGCACCTAATTCTGTTTGGTCTGGCCCTCAGCTGTTTATATGTTTATTGATTCATTCCCTTGGTAGAAGCCGTGGTTTTGTCATTTCTCTCCTGGAATGGGATCAGTATTTTGTGTTGTAGCTCCTGTCCTAATTAAGGCAGCTTTGCCCATTTGACATTGAGTTTTACTTTCCTGGAAGAAAAAAAGAAACAAACCCTTGAAATGTCTCAAATGGCTCCTGCATAAAAACTAATTAATATAGCATAAGAACAGCCGCACTGGAGCTTGTGAGTGTTTGTGAAAACGTGGGGTTTTCCTGTTTTGGTTATCTTTTTGTGCCTGTTGTGTCGAAAATCCCTCCTTGGCCAGTCCTGATGTCACAGAAGTCTTTGTGTAGTTTCATTTTACTATGAGTTGTGCCAGGGTCTGAGTGAGCTTTTTGTAGAAAGAACCAGTTTTCAAGGTGGGCAGAGACTGTGTTGCTGCAAATGAGATTGTAAAGGTGGAGAATAATTTTCCCCAAAAGAACACAAAGACCTGTGGCAGTTCTGGGAGCAGTAGCTCAGAAGAGACAGCCAAGCCCTGGAGAATCTAAATACAATGAGATTTTAGACTTACTTTACACACTGCTGGAATTAGTTTGAATCAGTAGTGACTTCTGACCCTCTTACCACATCTGCTTCCAGGCCTTCAGATGGACCTGAGCCCTTGGATTTTGGCATTTTTTAATTTTCAGAGCAAGAACATTTTTTAAAAATTTTTCTTTTACAGCTTTTTAAAGCAACAGATTTTGCTGTAGTCCAATGCATCAAAGTTTTTACCAGTTTTTAAGCAAGTTTGTTTTTCTTTGATGATTGGTGATGGCTGCATGTTAAATAAGTTCTTCAATGATTAAATGAGATTAAGTTTTAGAGCTGCTGACCTTTAATAAATTTCAAGGTTCGCCAAAGAATTGTATGTTAGGCCCATGGACACACATGTTTTGAAAAGGTCAATTATGACAAGTTTTTTGAATTTGCATAATGATGCTCACCACGGCACTTGGAATAAAAATAGCAAATGCTTTGTCCTTTTGAAGTATTTTCCTCTCTTCCTGTCTTTAACTTGCTTTTACTATGCTGTTCCAACATTATTCACTGAAGAGCACAGGGAATGTGGGCTGTGTTGGGAGCTGAAGCAGGACTCTGGGAAGGGGTAGGAGGGATAGTGAAGAATCTTTTTGCTCTCTGACTCTTGTCCAGTGAAGTCAGGAGCTGGGAGAGGCACATGGACAAGAAGCCTGAACGAGGACATTGTGGAAGCAAGGTAGTTCTGATGTGAAAGAATTCAAATTACAGGGGTGAAAAGAAACCGAGTGAGGCATAAGGGGCTGAAAATAAACCGGAAGACTGAGACTGGAGAGGAAACCTAGGACAGGGAGGTGTGAATGGGAAGGATCTGTCTAAAGACTTGAATCCTTGTCCTTGTGGGAGTCTGAGAAGTCACCCTCTTGGCAGGAACTGTCATCCCCCTCCAGTGATGATCTGAGTGGACAGCCTCCTGATGCTGCAGGAGGAGTTTTCAAAAGTATCTTTCCAAGAACATCAAAGTCATCAGTAATCTGAAGGGGAACACAGTTTTGTAGTGTAAGGTACGTATATTAGGAACCATGGTGTCATTCAGGGGGCAGGATGCCTTGTTTGTGGATCACAGCTGTGCTGAAGAAAGTGCCTGAGGAAGGTAAAGAAGGGTGGAAGAACCATTGGGAGAGGAAGGAAGCCTTAGCAGCTGAGGCAGTTGGCCTGGAGATTTCTGTGCCTCGGGATTCTCAAGTTACCTCAGTAAGTTGCTTAAACTAAACTTTCCACAGTGGGCTGTGCACAGGGTTGCAAGTTGTTGAGCTGTGCTGGGTAGATGTACCCATGAAGTGCTTTATAGTAACTTCTAAATTTCTTGGAAATCATGTCTTGGAAGTCTCAGTTAAGGCATCCAAAAGCAACGGAAGCATTTTACTTACATCTCCTTGTTTTCATTTCCCATTTGCAGCACAGCAGCAATGCTATTATCTTGTCTCACATGGGTCATTAGGGAAGATAACTTGTTTATCTTCAAGATTAAAATTCTGCCTTTAGAATGGGGTTTGAATGATGTGTGACAAATAGCACTATGGCTTCCCTCTGAAAAGCAAACAGAATAATATGCCAGTTGAAAGGAAAAGGAATAGCATGTGGAGCAAGCACCAGCCAATCTGTGCCCTTGGTGAAGGGAAACATTTTGGTTGCATAATTCTAGACCTTATACACATGGGAGGGTCAAATTGGTGTTGTTCAGGCAGCTTGAATTCTGGCACTTTTAAACTTTGAATGCTACAGTTCCAACTTTAGCATTTACCCTGCTGGGCTATGCATTAGAGGTGTAAAACATGCTTACTGCCATGTGCTCTGAACAACGCTGCCAGTGAAAGGCAATGCTTTTTTCCCCCTGTTAAATGACGTAATGTTCTGTGTTGCTCTTCCAGCCACAGTTACTTTAGACATTTTACATGCATGGTAGTCAGGTTGGTGAGAAATAACATGGGAGCTGGCATTAATATTGCAGGGGAGAGGAGATCTGATGATGTATTGCATTATATATGGGGCTCCAGCACCTTAATGCAGGAGGCCTGGAGGCTTACACGAGAAATCTTGAGGGAGCTGAATGATCTAGAGTACTGGAATTATGATGGTGGTTGTTCAAAGGAGGTTACAAAGATGTTTTTAATATAAAGGTCACCTACAGGTTAAAATTAAATATACCCTTGATGCTGCTCTGTGATGAGCAAGGTCAGGAGTGTAGAGAACCCTTTTCTGAGCTGACCTTCTGACCCTGTCAGAGCCTTCTGGACTGCTGCTTTCTCCTTGGTGCCTTGGCACCACTCAGATGAGTGGTGGAGCAAGGACTGGCTTTAAACCTCCCTGGGTTATGTTGGTTGAAAGGTTTATTCTTTCTCTCTAGCTGTCTCTGGTGTTTTGGTGGTGTAATGTCAGGAGCAGGGTGGCTGCTGTGGTGCTGTGCACGGCGAAATTACTGTGCTGGGATGGGTGGAGTTTCAGAGTCGCTGGGGAGGATAAGCTCTATTGGAAATCCACATTTACATCTGTGTGAAGATACTCAACAGAATCCATTTAAGTGCTGTGTCTTCTTAGTGGGGCTGCCTTGATCACCTTTAAAATTCAGAATAGTTATTACTCCTTGCTTTTATGGGAGAAGGCTCTGTTGGTTTGGAGCTTGGTACATTGAAGGTTCTTGGGAAAAGCTCTGGTGGATTTGTTCCTTCTGCCTGTGTGCATGGGAACCCCTCCCCAAACTTCCTGGAGCAGCAGTGGGTACTGTCTTACAAAAGGGGTGATTAGGTGGTTATTAGGTATTTCCTATACAATAGGAGAATGGCTGCTGAGTAAACAATATAAAACACAAATCCAGAGAATGCTGGGCAATTCCTCACATTTCACTGCAAGGCAAGAGTAAGTGGTAAGAAAGCAAAGGAGCTGTCAGTGACAGCATGTGCTACCCACCCTGTGCTACATGGCAGGAACAATGAATATTATTCCTTCCTTTTTTAATGATTCACTTTACAGGAAGAGAGGGTAGGCTGCCATGTCATTTTCCTTCCAAAATGCTGTAGGCAAATGGTTTTCAGTTCATTTCCTGACATTTTTCACATAAAAACATGGTTTGCTGTAGGGGTTATTAAAACCTCTTGGAAACAGTGGATCCAGGTACTCATTTGCAAAAATGAGGCAGAACAGATTCAACCCTTGTCATCTGTGTAAAATCAGGACGAATTACAGAGGTCAAATGGCTTCAAAGCTACTTTTAGACAGTGTCTGCTTGTAGCCAAGTTCATGATCCTTCTTAAGAAAGGAAAATCTTGGAAATCTCTGCCTGCTGTGCACTGTGGAAGCAAGAGCAGGCCATTTGTGTGAGATAATGTATATTGGGAGTCTCTAAGGCAGAGTCAAGTCGATTTTAGAAGGGAAGGCTGAAAAAAAGTTTAATGTAAATGACTTGCCTTTGAATACTTTGTGTTGCCTCCTCTTGGGGCAGGACAGTTGTCTTGGGTGAGGAATTCCTCTCCTAACTTCCCTGTGCCGCTGCTGCTGGAGGTTTCACTCACCCTTCAGAAGCAGGGGGGCTTGGCTTCCAGATCCTGTCCAGAAGATGGACAAGCACCATCCAGAGCCATGAAGGAGGTGGAGGTCAGAGTGAAAGCTTAGGCTTGACAGGAGAGAGTTAATTGTGGGAGATTGGAGAGGCTAGAAATGTATGAATGAGTCCTCATGCTGTAGAAAGGAAGAAGCCTCTGCAGAGCTGAACTGCTTTAAATCTCAAAAGGTGAATATGATCAAAACAATTCTCCTTCCCTGCAACTGGCTGTGGCATCAGATGATTTCTGCTCTTCTGATGCCTGCTGTTCCCAGCTGGTTCAGTTCCACCTGCTCTGGGACAGGCACTTTCCACCTCTGCAATCCCCTCAGATCCTGCTGCTGGTTCTCTTTCAAAGCAGTGTGGAGTATTCCATCCCAGGAGGAGGCAGAGACATGTCATTGAGGAGCTTTGAGAAAGGCAGGCAGGCACAGAGAATGTGCCTGTGTTTGTGTATCACTGAAGGAAAATCCTGACAGCCTTATGGCCAGATTGGTTACATGTGGGTTGCAGAAGGGAGCGGTGGTGCCAGTGGGAAATTGTTTGGGCCACTGAGCTCAAATTGGTGTCTGGCTGTTAGTGGTGTCCCTCTGGGGTCAGATTGTGGTCCAGTACTCTTTAACAATAGCTGGGGACTCAGATGGGCAGAGGATTGCCCAGGAGTCAGCAGTGTGCCCAGGCAGCAAAGGAATTAGCTGGAATGCTGGGAGGGCAAGGGCAGGAATGCTGCCCCTCCGCCAAGTCCCTGCCAGCCTGAGTGTTCAGTGTCCCTGCACAAGGGACAGGAGCAAATCCAGTAACATCACTGAGGTGGTCAGAGCTGGAGCATGGACCAAGCCCTTCTCAGAGGCATACTGGGACAGGAGAAGGGCAGCAGGCACAAGTTGGAACATGAGAAATTCTGGCTGGGTAAAACAGGAAAAAAACACCATTGATCAAACTCTGGAACCACATCCTGAAAAAGGGGTCACATCTGTGGTGTTGGTGTTCAGGCCTTGCTGGGCAGAGCCCTGAGCACCTTGCTTTGAGCAGGAGATTGGATTGGACTTCCAGAGGTTCCGCCTGTGTGGTTCAGCAGTGTTAGCAGGAGACCAGCTCCTTCAGCTCGCAGGCAAGAGCTTGTCATCAACCATGAATCATTTAGCTGATGAACTTTTTACCCAATTTCACTTTCCCAGTGCCCCTTCTTGGGAAGGATGCTCTGGTCTTTTTTTTTTTTTTTTTTTTTTTAATACCTCCAGACAGGTTTAGTGCTAAAATATTTCTTTAGATTTTTTTTAAGCAAGGTGGCCTCTGGCTGCAGTTAGTGTCCTGTTGGAGGGAGCTGGCAGCATTATATAGCAACACTAAAGCAAATCATTCTACCTCATAGCATTATTACCTTGATCTGAAAATTTCCCCAGGCTGCAGTTTGTCACTAATACTGCTTTCAGCTAAACTTATCCATACAAAAAAAGAAAAGGAGTTAATAGAGCTGCAGTTCTGTAGTTGCCATCACCATTTTTTGGGGATGAGTTATTGCTTAGTACGTTTTACTGACCAAGCTTATAGAGTTCTTGGACCTTGAAAAATGTTGTAGTGGTTTATCATGGACTCCATAAATTGTTGGACTATGTAGCAGCGATATGTTAGACTCCTCCACCATAAGAAAGGAAGGTGTCTCTGGAAGACAGGAGATACATACTGTACTGATGTGAACACGTGGTTGTGATTGCCAGCGGCAGAACTGATGGAATGATACTGAGCTTCACTGCTGCTTTTGTGCTTTTGCTTGTTTTATGCCATACTTAACATAATTTGAATGCTGTGACAGTGACAGTGATATACTGTAGTACAATTCCACCTGAGACACTGCAGCTGGAATTAATAAGCTGGAGAGACAAGGCTGAGGTATTTTGTCATCAGTTGGCGTTTGATTTTTTTTTTTCTTTTCCTGGTGGGAGTGCTAGCAAACCCAGTGAGGGGAGCAAGCTGTCCAGCTTAGGTGATGCTTTTGGTCAGTGCAGGGAGGACAGGCATGCACTGTGGTCCCATCCACTGCTACTGCAAAGGCTGAACCAGCATCTGATGCCTGTAAGCTGAAGGTGGAATTGCCACTGACCAGCTGAGGCTGGTGTGGTGAGAGGTGAGTCTTGTGTCCACATCCAAATCCTGCTCATTCTCATGCTGTGCTGCCTCTTAACTTTCTGTCAGAGACCTCAGAGTGAGAGTGCCTTACTTGCTAATAGTTTTTGGTGATGGAGTCAGAAAGGGTCTTGCTGGTGCAGCCTAGTGGATCTTATCTGGGTATTGGACCCTGAAGGAACAAATTAAATATCAGGAAAGAAAAAAGGTTTGGATGAGGAGCTTTAAAAACTCCTGACTCATCTCTTGAATTGTACCTCGGAGCTAACAATAGCCACTGGAAAGTGCAGAGCTGCTTGTGGAGTCTATACTGTTTTCATGCCAAAGAGAAATGAGTAATCAACTTCTGGCAGAAAAGAGGCTTCTGCTCTTCTTTTGTGCTAAAGTACTGCTATTGATGAAGGCTGATCCTGAAGTGCCCCAGAACTATGATGATCTTGTGATCTCTAACTGGGGCCTGCATCCACCTCTGAATCAAAAATACACTTAACCCATCCAGAAAGTCAAGCAGGACAGGAATGCTGCATTCTCCAGCCTCACTGCTCATTAAAGAAGCAGACCACAGTTAAATTCATATTTTGCAATACCTTTGGCCACAAGTGAACTGCTGCTGGAAAGCTGAACTGAACTGTAATGCTTTTCTGGATGTGAAAATGAAACTCAGATTGTTAGGAGACTGGTAGAACTGTTTTTATAGACTTGTAAAATTAAACTCTGTGTGCAATTGGCCCATAATGTTAACTCAGCTCTACTGGCAGGTATTTTTGGTTTTTTAAATAGCCAAGGAAATAGAGTTATAAAATCAGCTGTTACTCATGTTTTGCAAGAGATTTTGGATTTGTGGTTCTTTTTAAAGTTTGTTGCTTAATTTAAAGGAGTGTGAAAGAGACTAGCAAGAGAAATTAATTGACATGAGGAATTATAGCAGACTTTAAATTAGTAGTTTCTCTAGTCAGTAACACATTTTAAAATGTGTGAAAATACCTGCATGCACAAATAGTCTATGATGGCTTGTCAAAGAGCTGGTCTGGGAGAAAGTGTACTCATATCAAGTTACAATCTTAGACTAATCCACATATTGAATAAATTTTTAAATTAATTGTCTGTGGCCTCTTAAAAATACAGGGAAATAGGCAAATATATGGGGACGTAGGAAAGGAAAAAAATTTGTATGGATAGTGCTTTGTTCTGTGTACAGAAACAGTCTGAATAAAAGCTGAAGAATAATGGTCTTTTTTTGACATCAGCTGCATGGGGGTTTTGGTTGGCAGTACAATAATAACAGCTGTCAGGCACTACTGTGATACAATTTCATGCTTTTCTTTGAAATCCTCTAGCTGAGATTTCTCTAAAGTAAATTGTGATTTTTGGTATCTACTGGATGTACTTTAGCTGAGCGAAAAGTACTTGGTACTGCCTGAAAATTTGGTTCTTCAGGGGTGCCAGGTTAGGTACCCAAAATCATTGGTACCTTTAGGGAAAGAAAATGTGTGCCTTTTTCATTCTTACATTTATTGGTCTTGGCTGTTGAAGTATAAAACTTCAGGCTTCTTTTTCCTGGTATTTTTTCCATGTTTTAATGCATTTCCATGGGGAAAATGCCAAGCAATCCCTTCATTGACCAGTTCCTCTGCAAATGAATGCCATTAATACATCGCAGTTCACTCCCTATCAATGTGAAAGCTGTAATACAGTTTTTATCTGCCAAATGCCTCGTTCTGTTTGTTTTAAATATAATTTTCTTTCAATTGCATTTTTAACAGCTGTTTTCTGAATCCCTCCATGAATAGCAATTACGTTTTATAATTATCATCTTTGTCATTTAAGTTTTTAACTAGTGGTTTGATTTCCTGCTCTCAGCAGTGTAAAACTGAGAAGTTTGAGCTGTGATGGCGTAAAAGTGGCATTGGTGCATGGAAAAGTGACATATTTTGGTTTAGGTGTTGGAGATTTTGCACATATCCAGGCATCTGGAATGATACTCCTGCACCCAAAACTGCTGAGTTTTGTATATTTTGTGTTGTGTCTTCTGCAAAAGATTCAAGTCCTGCTTTCCCTTACAGCACAACTCCCCCGTAACTACGGCTGGAAGAAATTCTCATCCACTTCTTCCCTTCAAGAGCCTTTCAGATCCACTGCCTCATGATGGTTGGGCTGCAGTGCTCCTCCTGCTCTGTCTTGGCTTTCAGTGGTATTTCACAGGCAGAGAAATTAGAGAAGGTCTTTGTTTGCCTTGTGCCTAGAGGCTGCTTATTGTTCTGTAGGTTTGTGCTCTTCAGCTGCTTGTATTTCACACTATTCTAGCATGACTTCCTAGTTTTCAGGCCTCTTTATTTTTGTTTTAGCCTTCAAGGGATATGTGGCAATGTCCTAAACCAGCTTTGCTTCTGGAAAAATCACAATGTGGAACTGAAAGTGTCCACCTACAGTATTGTTTGTCCCAGCTTGAGATGGTTGTTATACTGAGATTTTCTCAGTTTTTTTGGTGAAGGGGGTTTCAAAACTTAGACATGCCAAAGTTCATTTTGGGTTGTGTGTGCCATTTTAAACCAAATTTAAACCTAAACCCCTGCCTGCTGAGATGCTCTCATTCGTCAAGTTTTGCAGGTTTTTTCAGTTAAGGGAGTTTTGTATTGGTAGAGGAGAAGATTTGTTGAATTCTTTTTGTTTCATCTGATGCTTGGTTAGGTCTCTAATCCCAGTTATGGTTTACTTCTGCTACCATAAATGGTAAAACCTTCATGAATGTCTACCCCTTTTCCTTGCTTTTTTTGGAATGACCTTCTCCACTTAGCTTCTCTCCTGTGCTTGTGTGATATTCAGAACTAGAATTCAGATTACCCAAATGCACATTGAATAAAGCCATTCCCTATTAAACAATTACTGAATAGTCTAGATTCCCCATATAAGCTTTCCTACTAAGCCAAGCCTGCCTCAAGCCATGAGTAATCCTCCAGAGATGTTGGCATTTGGGTGAGGTTTGCAGGGCTCAGGAGTCCAGTGCAAGTTTTCTGTCTACAGACATATATGAACAGTGATGAATTAGCAGTGTTTTGTCTCCGAGCCAAGAAACAGAATTTATTGCTGAAAGACCATTTTTTTCTGTCTAACAATAAAATGATTTTCTGAACATTTAGGCAGAGCAGGTTTTGATTAAAAATAGCTTTGCCAGTGCTGTGGTAGTTGAATTATGAGCTGTGGGCATCAGAGATTAAATACTTGTTGCGGGGAGCTCTCTGGAACTGAGCCTGTGAAAAGGGTGCATTATGCTGCAAATTTATTAAATATTGATTTCTGTAACAGTCTACAGGCACTAATGATTTTTTTAATATGGTGGTAAATAATATGAAAGAGATTAATATCTCTACAGAAAAAGTAATTGCAAATATGTTTAAACAACACAAGATTAACTTGTGGATGCTGAGGAAGATTCAACTTTGGTCTCTTGTTAAGTATCACAGGTTGGACAGGGTTGGAAAGATCTACTGGGGGCCACCTGGTCCCAACTCCCCGCTCAAGGAAGGAGCATGTTACTTAGGGCTGTGTCCAGCTGGCCTTTGAATGTCTCCAGGGAGGTGTCCTCGCACTTCTGCTGCTGAAGCTCCCACTGTTTCCTGAGGTCTGTCATCTGCATTGGATGCTGGATGTTTGGCTTTGGAGGTCACAACCTTGTGCTGGAGGAAGCAAGGCATGCTCTTTACAGAGTTGGCATCCTTCTGCATCACACTGGGGTCTCCTGGAAGCCTGCTCTGAGGCAGCTCAGCTATGCACAGTTTACCCTCTGTTGCAAAGCTGTTGCTTGCACCAGGGCTGGTTTCTTTACAATGGCTTGAAGAAAGTTCTTCCTGCAAATCATTTGCTCTCAGCATTCATTATGGAATTGCCTCTCCACAGAGATTAGCAATTTGAATTTGTCGTTACTTTTTCAGTCAGTGTAAATATTTTAGAGCAATAACTTCCTCCAGAAGAATGAAGAAAATGGATTTGGTTGTCTTAATTTTGTGTAGAGGGAAACACAATTTTCAGGCATTATCTTTAAGCATCACTTAGATACTCACGTGAGGCACTTTTCTGACTTGCTGCTTTACTTTTTTCATGAAACAAAATTGATGCTCTTCTACAGACCTCAGTCTTTAAATTCCATGAGGAAGTGTGACATCGGGTCCTTAGTTCACTGAAAATGGGCAGGCAACTTTGCTTACAGCTTGGGAATTCTTTTTACCTTTTGAGAGGCTCATTTAGCATCAGAGGTGGAACTGCTCATGACATGTGTGTGAACTCTTGTTGGTAGTAAGTAAACAAGAAGTGGTGCTGTGTTTGGGGGGCAAAGCAGAGGTACAATTTGGGCTTTGGTTTCTGAAATACCAGCTCTATGATGTTCGACCTCAGTAGATGTTCATCATTGTGGCCTCAAAGTCACAAAAAGCAGAGTTGGTTAAAGAACACAAAATGCTTGTGAGAAGCTCATGCAAAGGATGAGGCTGGGGGAAGGAAGCTGCTGGACAGAAATATTTATTCTTAAGTGTAGACATGTCTTGGTGAAAACCTGTCACCCCTGCGGCATGTGGACACTGTTCTTGGGACCAAATTCAAGGCACAGGGACATATAATCCATGTCCCTTCCCAACCTTGAACATTTATTTGTTTTTATGATTTTTGCTAAGGTATCTCAAGGATATTTGTTGTACATTTTTTTTTATTGCGTTCTGCTTTATTCTCCATGCTGCAGTAACATCAAAGCCTTGCAAGGCCTGTAAAAAAAAGGATGGCAGAGGATATTGGCATTCAGAAGCAGTGCCTAAAGTCCCTCAGGGTGGAAACTCAAACGTCGGCTATTGCAGGCCTGCCTGAGGCTGCCATGGTGTATCCCAGCTCTGCTGGAAACCATCCTCCTAGGATGGCTGGAGTCATCCCATTACTGATTTATGGCTAAAGCAGTCCA
Source organism: Cettia cetti (assembly GCA_013401135.1). Taxonomy (NCBI): domain Eukaryota; kingdom Metazoa; phylum Chordata; class Aves; order Passeriformes; family Sylviidae; genus Cettia; species Cettia cetti. The sequence goes on from VZUI01071878.1 coordinate 116,909, forward strand.
GCACACAGTTGCTGTTTCTGAGGGTGTTAATACCTTAGTGAAAGGTGAGGATGCTGTAAGTAGGTGTCAGATGAATGCTTTCATGCAAGCTGTTCGAGTTTTGTATAACTAATGAAGCAGTTAAAAAAAAAAAGCAACAGAAGCACCCAAATACAAACAAAAGATCCCAAAGAGTTTGAGATTAGTAGACTGCTCAGGAAGCTTTGGTTGTTGTTAAGGTGAGTTAACTGCAGCAGGTCCTGGGAGGTTTGGTGAAGTTTCAGAGCCATGTCCTTTCAGCTGTGCTCTGAAAGCAAGTGGCATATGGCGCTTCTAACATTCTAGTGAGAATAAAGATGATGAAGGTGTTTTTATTAAGATCACTCTGTTTTTAAGGCTCAGAATGAAAAACTCCCAATCCCAACCTTCAGCCCTCTTCAGCTGTAATAAGACATGTTCATACTGCAATCACACATGGCTTGTACCACATTACAGAGCTACTTTAAAGTCAAGTAACTTTGCTGTTGCCTGAATATTTAATCAAATTTTTGGCTGGGTTTTATTGCAAGCCTCAGAGTCCATAATGTAAGCCATTTGTGTAGATGTATCTATGGGAAAAAAAAAAGGAGAAAAGAAAAAGGGACACAGAAAGCCATTCTTCCACCTTTTATATCCCAGCTGAGCTTGAAACTAGCAGAGTCATTAAGCATAATGCCAAGTGTCTGGTGTGCGAGCAAATGTGTAATAATTGTATTTTGGATCCAGCAGTGTTTTATAGCACACTGTGTATAATATCCAGCAGTTACTCTTGCAAAGTGGTTTCCTTTCTTTGGTTTCTTTATCTTCAAGTAATATCTGCATAATAAAATTGTGAAGTCAACTAATGCTTTGCATTTACTTAAATTATGTTATGTACTAAGTAACTAAAGTAAACAAAGCTAGCAGAAGATAGTTGTCTGTATAAAATAGATTTAGCTGGTACTGGTCTGGTCCTTTTCATTCTCCTCAAGGCCCTACACTCTTTGTGGTCATCTTAAGAGGCTGCCTTTAGTGTCAGATTGGTGTTAAAATTGTTCATTTCAAAGGTATGTCAGAACCAAAATTGTTAAAGCTGGTGAGCTCTGATTTATAGCAAATTTGTCTTATCATTTTTTACAAGAGCTTTTTTTTTATTGGTATATAAATATTTAGTCTTAGAATGTCTCCTTCACCATATATGTGTGTGCATACATGTGTATCATGCATATATTTGTGAAAAAATTATAATAAACGTAGCTATAATGCAGCATTTCTCCTTTGAGTACTCTCAGGCAAAGGGAGGGATTCCCCATGCAGCAGATCATACAGTTTATAAAATATATAACATTTTAGAGGCAATTCTTCCAGGCTATTTCAGAGTGAAGGGACAGATGTGGAAAAATTCTCTTGGAGAAACAGCTTATTTTGGTAGCCAAGAAGCACAGAAGACTTGAAGCTGGTCATTCACTAAGCATGTATATCAGAACTGTGTCTCTTTGTTCTCTCAAAACAATATGGAAACTCACATCTATGGGTGGAAAAGCTGATGAAGTTGGTACATTTGGGGTGAGGGATAAGTCAGTGATACTGGGAAAAGTATTTTGCTTCACGTTTCCCCATCTGTTTTTAAAGTGTCCTTGTGAAGCCAGCCAGTGTTGTCCCATGTACCACTCAAGGTATAAAAAGAGCTTGAGTGCACATATTTCATGCAGTTCCCAAGTGACCAACATTGCCTGATTTTCTTTGTCTCCTTTTCTGTAGCTGTTACAGCTCCTGGAGTCTGAGACCATGCAGCTGGAAGCCTTTCTGGAATGGAAGCAACTGGAACCAATTTACTGGCAGTGGATGGTAACTAATCAAACTGATTTTGAGGGGTGTGAGAGTAGACTGGGACGGTGGAGATGGAACAGGATGAGATGAGAGATCTCTGGAGTCAAGGCTGGTCTTAGAGCATGCGGTTTATTGCAAGGGTCATGGGTGAAGGGGCCCTGCTAAGAGCTGCCAGCCACAGCTCAGAGCAGGCCTGAGGGAGAGGGAGAGAAGAGAGAGAAGAAGCTCAGAGAGAGGAAGAAGTGTGGAAGTAGAAGTGATAGTAGAAAGAGAAAAGTGTCCGAAGTTCCCGTTACAATACATTAAATCTTCTTCTATACTGAATATTATAATTTACACTAACCAATCTAATACAAGATACAAATCCTATAGCATTTACATACAGCCTATAAGAATCACTATGTTACCATACTGTGTTATATTTTAAACCCTATAAACTACTTTTTGGACCCCTCCTTCCGAGCCAGTAGGGTCGGCTCTGACCCTTGGACTTTTGGTAAGGAGAAGGGCATTGTTTAATCAAGACAGGATTACTTTCAGCAGGCCAAGCCATTGTCTTTTTCAGTTGTTCAGTAACTAACTGGCTTGGTATCTTAAACATCGAAACTTGCTTTCAATTCTATTTCACTTCTATGTTTCATATTGTCAGAATCTTTTGCCAGGAAATCATATTTGTAAGGCTTTCCTGCCTCATCCTCCCCAACAGAGGGGTGCATCTTTCTTGACTTTAACATAGCTGGCTACTTCCAAAGGCCCTTAAGTCCCACAAAATAAAATGTTGCAAACTATCTGTTCAACAGAACTCGAGAAAAAGGAAAAAGAAGTCTTGGCAAAGTAAGGAATATTTCCATAGTTCTCTTTCATTCCTGTTTTCTTCAGTAGGACTCACCCAGATAAACTGAGGGGTTGCAGAGCAGAATGGCAAAATTTCATACAGTTAACACAAATGAAAAGGTCTGATCTTCATCTTTTTTAATAGTTTTTAAACATAGCAGTTGCACATTTTTGTAAAATTAAATGGCTTTTCAGAAGAGGGCCTCTAAGCTTTATTGCAGTCTTGAGAACAACTAAATTTGCAGGCAGCTGATATTGAAAACAACTTCATTTTTTTCCCAGCCAAATAGTGTGTTGACATTGCTGATTTCCCCTTGAACTGTGTTGAATGATCATAAGAAAATCAATAACCCTTTCTCTGTGCATCTTAGGATTTCTCAAGTGAGTGTAAATGATGCCATCCATCTCACTTCTCTCTACGACTTTTGCCCATTCAGTATTGCTGAAATAATTCTTTAGCATACCACATTAGCTGTATGAGCTTACAGAATTTTGAGAATCAATGAGCTGACTGCTGATTGCCCATGTGCCTTTTTCTACATTAAAAGCAAGGCAAAGGGCAGTTTCTACATTAAAAGCAAGGCAAAGGGCAGTGTGAAATTACCTGTCTTGAAGGGTACTTCCAATTCCCATTAATTCTCTAATGGCTCTTGCTTTACATGTTTACCATCTTATGGTTTTTTTTGGAAAGCATCAACATTAGCACAGGCCTGGCTCCCAATAGATAAAATATAACTGCAATTATTTCTGTGTATCCACCAAAACATTTCCCTTTGACACACTGAAGAGTGTTAGCCTGCTTTCTGGAGTGAAGTTCTACATAAATACTTGAAAACTGACTAGCAACATATTTTTAAACTATTCAGTGTGCTGGATAGTGAATTTGCCTTTTTCTTTTGTTTCACTGATCATGGTGGTTGTTCCTGGATGCAATAGGATGTATGGGGATGAGATGTGCTTTGAAAAGACAGTAGTTTTCACTCTCTACCAGACTTGTGTTTTGCACTGCTGATCTGATGGATGGGGTGGTTCTTGCATAGCTGCTGCCAGCTCTCCCTCCTGGTGATGGGCAGGAACACAACAGAGCATGACATCACTGCAGGGGCTGGAATGACTGCAGTAATTACAGAATATCCTGAGCTGGAAGGGATCCACAAGGATCATTGAGTCCGACTCCTGGCCTTGCACAAGATAGCCCAAAAATCCCACCACATGCCTGAGAACATTGTCCAAATGTTAATGTTACTTTACAATTCTGTCATTTAATCAATTTCAAAATAAGGCATAAATGGAAGAACCCCCAAACCCCAAAAAACCAAAGCCCTTTGCTTTATTTCCCTGCCATTTGTTATCCTGTCCATGTCCCTGCCATGTCTGTGTTCTCATGAGCTGGGCCATGGGTCAGCAGGAGCTGCTGCCCCCACTGCTGGTTTGTGCCAATTCCCAGCACTAGTGCTCGCCTAGAAAGGAGCCTTTGCAGGGTGTCCTATGCCAGTCTTAGCTGACTTATGAAGCTTTTTCTTGCATGAGTCTGAGAATCTCTTTCTGTGAATTAAGCCAGTTTTTAAGCTACCTTCTGAGAAAAGAGAAAAAGAGGAGAAAAAATAAAAATTCCCATCCTCTTTATAGCAGTCTTTTATATAAGTGAAGGCTGTTAGTGTGTCACTGCCTTCCAGCCCCTGTTTCTAGGCTAAGCAAAAATTTTTATGTCTTTATGTGTCCTTGTAGGCCGTTCATTCGAGCTTTTGATGTTTGTTGCTGCTCTTATCTGGGACTTTGCCCCCCCCCCCTTTGTCTGTGTTTAACTTCAAGTGCCTCACCTGTATGTCAGCATTACAGTCAGCACTCTTCTCTCACTGAGACTTGTGTTTATACTTTGTGACACGGTGCTTGACTTCAGCAGTGTGACATTGGTGACTTCTGGCTCTCTGGCATCTCCTCCAGCAGTGTTGCTGCTGTGCCAGTAATTATGCATTTGGTTTTTCCTTGGACCATGCTGCTCAACTGCTGAATTTCCTGCCAGTGTTTCTAAATTACTTCTTCAATTGCTGAAGATAATTTTGAATACAAATTATGTTCTTAAAAGAGATTATGACCTCTCCTCTTGAATGTCTTCTTGATGACAGTATGGAAGTAAATGTTTAATACTCTGTGAATGAGGCCTATGTCTTTTAGTTATGCTGTGCTGTTCTGGCTTGAAAAATGTGTGTTTCTGCACAGCTTGTGCTCCAGAGTGTATAGATGGGCTGTGAATGTTTTGTTTAAGTGCTTTTGGGTTTGGTTTGTTTTGTTGGTTTTTTGTGGGTTTTTTTGGGTTTTATTTTTTTGTTTGTTTTTTTTTTCTTGAGTATTTGAAATAGCAGTTGCTACCTTGGAAGGCAGTTGCACAGTTAATTATCAAACCAGCTAGATGGTCAAGCAGAGCTGCCAGCTCCTGGCCAGACTGGAGCAGGGATCTCTGGATGTTCCTCTTGCGAAGTTTTCCATTGGCACAAGTGATCCTGAAGTTAGAGTAGGTGGGGCTCTCCTTAACAGTGTAAGCATGTACCTTCCTGGTCATCACTTTGTTACAAAAAGCCCTAGAAGTGCATCCAAGCTCAGAATTTGAGAGGAAGGGCTTATCTAGAGCTGCTGCAGTGCTGATCACCTCCATCTCAGGAGTGTTACTTTATGCTTTAGTGCAATGGAGAGTAGCTGACTCTGCAGTGCTTTCTAAAATAAGCTAGGTTAGCAACATAAGTTTTCTGTTAACTTGGAAATATGTTACAGTGAGCAGAGGGGGTTCTCTCTTAAAATAACTCTGAAATTGTGGAGCAACTGTATATTGAGATGGCAGCAGTGAATTCCTAGCAATGAATTACCAGGAGGATGGGGAGAACCGTTTTAGCTCCTGCTGAAAAGTAACTTCTATTGTTTTTTGTTTTAGGAAACTGTATTGGATAATATGGCTGAAGAGGGAAATATGTGTGAGTCCCAGGACACTCACGTGGAGGAAAGAAGGGAGGTGACCTCCTGCTGCCCTTGGGCTGACAAGCTGACTGGGCAGATGGACAGACTATCCAGAGACCTAATGTCTCTCCAAGAGCAGCTGCATCGGCTGGTAGCTCAGCGAAAGGCTGCGTGGTGGGAGAAGGTAAGGCTTTGGGTGCTGTTCATGACCACTGAAGATTTTTAGCATCCTGCATTTCTCAGCTCTGTCCATGGCTCATCCTAGGGCAGGTCCCTGTGGCTGCTCTGTGCCACTCTTGCTGCAGTCACAGTGTCAGAGCTGCAGCTCCTTATGTGTTTGTGCCCACAGCATGCCCAGTGCTCTTTCAAACACAAAGGAGTGCTGAAACAAGTGTTCTCTTGGAAGGAAAGGCTTCAAAGGATAGACACTGCAGAGGAGAGGAGAAAAGAGAAAGAGAAAGAGAAGAGGAAGAAATCATGGCAGCCCCCAGAGGGGATAGATGCAGCAGGCTGAAAGAAGTGGTAATGGTTATAGTGAGAAAATAAAGCATTTACAGGCTGAGAGGCCAGAGCTTGTCATCTTTCATTGAATTAAGAGTCTTTGAAATGTCTGATGAGGGAAGAATCAGAGGACTGTGCAGTGAGGGAAGAGACTGAGCACAAGATTTGCTGGCAGAACAGACTGGCTGTGGGAGGCTGGCTGTGGAGGAAAGCAGGTGAGATGAAGGAAGTGTGCATAGTATTTGCTGTGTAAGGCTGGGGAGACACTGGGAAGCACCCTGAGCAGCTGATGGGGCATAAATAAAGTAGATTTAGGTAATGGAGATGTGGAAGGTGAATCTGAGCATCAGCATACTGGCACAAAGAGAACAATGAAAGTGTAGGCATAAAAAACTTGTGATTCTTTCCAGGCAGCAAGTGGAGAGAAGGCTAACATGGAATCTACAATACCTGTGAATGGAGAAAAGTGAAAGAAACAGTTGGAACAAACAGAGCAGTAATAAAATTGTTGTATCACCACTTTGTGTCTATCTTAACTCAGGAGAGGGGTTTTTTAGCCCAGAGTATTTGATTTTTTTTTTCTTTTCAGAATGGAGGGATGTGTGTGGTTTTAGACTGGGATGTTGGTAGACAGGGTTGCAGATCAGCAGACAAAATGGAAAATGGCAGGTTGTCAGGTCAAAAGGTTCAGAAGAGTTCATAAGGCATCTGGCATGGAAAAAGTGTGTGGAGAGCTAATTGCTTTTTTCCACCTTAAGCATAAGGAACTAATTAGAATCAGTTGGAAAAGGAAGGCACAAGGAACTGCTACTTCACACAAAGTACAAAATTTCTTCGCACAGGGCACTGTGGGTATAAGCAACGTACAAGGATTTGAAATCTGCTGTACACATTCTTGGAAGCTGAAATCCATCAAAGACTATAAAATATGCAGATACAAATTGCAATCTTATGAGTTAGTGGGAGAACAAATCCTTGCAGGCTGAGGGAATATTCTGAGGAAGTATATCCATGTATTTACATTTGTCTTAGAATCTTCTCTGGGCACTTAACTGTCACTGTCAGTGATGGGGTACTGGACTAGGCAGATCTCTAGAATCATCAGGTTTGGTTGTTCCTGGACTAGGCAGATCTCTAGAATCATCAGATTTGGTTGTTCCTGGGCAAAATGGACATGACTGTTCCGGGACAACTCAGACCTCGAATTCTAAAAATAAAATTTCCAGTGCATGATTTCTAAAGCAAATATGCTCTGACTTCTCTTACATGTAACAATATATATGCTGTTAAATATGATGTTAGGTATTATATAATATCACACTGATTTTTTTTTTTTTTTAATACTTAAATTCGGGGTTTAACACCAGAAAGATTTAACTGATGATTTCTTCTTTGAAATAGATGCACTGATTGGATTTGAATAATGTTTGGTCACATTCCAGTGTTTCTGAGATTCTCTGGACGTTGTATGAGTTTGTGACTGTGATAAATGGAGTGCATCTAAAGTGTGTTGTTAAAGGGCTGGTTTACCACAAATGCCTTCTCTTCTGAAGAGAAGGCATATGCCCTGAAACAGAATTGTTTTGTAATGCTACATGACAGCATTTTTTGGAATGCTTGGGGTCAGATGACTCTCCATCAATCCTCTTTATATCAAGCCTTGCTTTGCACAGTGTTGCTGCTTGCATGATGCTTTCTTCCTGTGGTCCGTCCTTTTTTCCCACAGCCAGGATTCTTGCTGAATGCAGGCTCCTCTATCAATTGTATGTTTCTGACCCCTTCTTTTCCCTTGAGAAATAAGCTTATCAAATCTTTCCTTCTGTATTATTTTTTTAATCAAACAAAGATAAGATACAGCAGTAGCTGAAGCCATTATCGCTAACTTTGTATCTTGCAGCACTGAGACAGCTAGAAATTATCTTGGCTCTTACAGGCGTGCCCAGCTGAGGTACAGCACAGTTTATTACAGCTCTTATGTCCACTGCCTTGTACTTGACAAAGAACCTGATAATCCACAGAGTGTTGTATCTGTTGTTGCCAGTAGGCCTGGTGTCTGTGCTGGGCAACTGGGTAGAAACTGTTCTGAGCAGCAGAATTGAGGATTAAGCGTGATCCGCTGTGGGAGAGACAGTTCCTGCAGGGAGAAGTCCTGACTGGAATCTGCTGGAGCTCTCTGCAGGGACCTGTGAGCCTAAGGGGCTGCACTAATGCCACCTAATTGCATTTACAAATGGCATTTGATGAAGGCCCTGAGAAGATTTTGAGCAAAAATAAACTGCCCACATGGCTGTCTTCCCTCTCCTCCTTGAGCAAACAGCAGCAGGAGGCCAGGAGGAGGCGGCTGGGATAGGTTTGTGGAGCTGGTCACTGGTGGTGCCAAAAACCAGGCCAGGCAAAACCAATACAGGGCAGCATGGCAAGGTGCCTTTGTGGAGAGAGGAGACTGAATCCCTAAAAGCAGCAGAAAAGGATTTTTGAGGGTCGTTGTGCCAAGCAGTGAAGTGGTAAAATGTCAGAAAAACTGCATGGAGATAAACACAGGCTAATGCATCTGAAGGGTGCATCATAATTTTGCACATTTCTTTGGATTGTCATGGCATGTGAGCGAGCAGTGTGGAAAGGTCAATGGTCAGAAATAGTAAACTGGATTCTAAAACTGTCAGGGAAGCAGATAAAAGGCAAAACTTAAAATATTCCCATCTGTTTCTGGAATGCGATGTGCAGTGCTAGTTCCATTCATAAATTAAAAAAAAGGTCTTTAAGCTGGAAAGGAACAGGGAGGGGATGCAGTGATGACCCAAGTTGTGAAAGGACATCTCTGAGGAAACTTACTGGGCTCCTTGCATAAGAAGAGGAGAGAATGGAAAGGGGTATCAAAATGGAGCAGGAGGAAGCATTTTTTATGTTCTTCTGATGCTCCTTGGTTTTCATGATGGGTGAACCTAGAGGAAATTACTCAACCTGCTCTAAGACTGTGGATTTGGCTTGAAAACCTGTTAAAGTATCTTTCATTTAGGAAAGCCTGCAGTTGATTAATCTATTTATTTTGCACTGTGTAGGGGTATTTCAGATGTGTTAAAGTCATTGGTATGCCATAATGCCCGGTTTGCACCACTAAACATAATTTCCTGTGATTCAGAATGTGGTTTCACAGGCAATGAATCTATTTGTTGCAAGTTTGATCATTTGCACACTGTGATTCTGTTAGTTAAAACTATCAATTTTATTTAAATTAAGAAAAATTAAGAAAAATATTTTGCTTATTTTCTTTTGTTTGTTTCTGCTTACCCACAGCTGTTTCTTTGGTTATGTGCTTGGAATGACCCTGAAATTATTTGACCTTTCAGGAACATTCTCTAGAAAACATTTGAATGCTGCCTTGGGATTTGGGTGATCTGTGAAATCCTGATTAACGGGACATTTTGACTGATACCCATCTGTAGGCAGGACTGTGTTCAGTATCTTGGAGGAGAAAAGGCATTTGACAAAGGTGTGATCTGAAGATGGGGCTTTCTTTCTGTTAGCTTTGCTCTTTTCTGTGCAGTACTCGGCAAATAATCATTTCTTAGGTGACATTTTGGGGATCTTGAAACGATCAAAAAGAGGAGGGAAATGGTTAAGCTTTAAGAACATTTCTCCTCTCAGAAACAAACTTAACTGTAAAGGATGAAATCTCCTAATCCAAGAAGAAAACTTGTTTGTTTGCTTTTTCCTTTCTGAACATTCTGTTACCTGCTCCTCTATTAGAGGGGAGGATTTGATTTCAGTCTGTGTTAAAACATTTGGCATCCACATGCTGGAATGCAGTGTTTGACTCCAAATGGTAATCGTTTCAGTTTTCACCATGTAAATGCTTTTAACATTCACAGCTTTTTTTGAAACTTGGGATATTGTATCTTGGGACCCTCTGTGTTCCCTTGCATTTAAAAGGAAGCCAGACTCCTTTGAGAGGGCGGTATGATTGGGATGGAGCTTGCTCATGCATACATCTCTGAGGCACAGACCAGGCAGGCTTAGAGCCATTAATCTGAGCTAGAACAGGTTCTTGACACACTGGAATTCCACCCAGGAATTCTGGTGCCTGTGCTTGCTTGGCTGATGGTGTGTCTGAGTACCCAGGCAAGACTGCAGTCCCTGACCTGGAGCAGACCTCCATAATCACAGTGGGAGAGCACTGAAACCTACATTTTGTCATTGTTTCTGTATTTTTCTCCTGATCCATCTTCTCTCCTCCTATCAGTAGTCTCCAATCTTCCCAAACTGTCTCCTGGATAGGGATGGGAGGATGCAGGGCTGCCCCATGTAAGAAGGGATGCCCTTGGAATTCACAGTGTGTTGGGGAGGGGCTGTACAGGACAGGGATGTTTTGTTTTCTCTTCCTGGGGCCAGGGTGGGATGCAGGGGTGGCAGGAATGGCCTGGGGCACCCAGTCAGGTGAAGGTGGTGGGGATTGAAACACAGAGGCACTTTCACTCCATCCTGAGAGTTCTGTGGTTAACAGAAACATTCTGCCATCGCCAGCTCATCACAGCACACTGCCAGAGACATCGTAGAGTCTACAAAGAAAGATCTTTCTTCTAAGGTTCTTACATTTATAAAAGACTAAATGGTTTTTGATTAATTTTGATTTAAGGCTTCAGTATTTGGAGTAGAGAAGCAGCTCCAGAAGCTGATGCTGGAACATGGTCCTACATAATTCTGTTTGTGGTTGAGGTTTTTTTGTTTCTCTTACCAAGATTGAGTTGATTTTTTATCTACTCAGAAAAATACACTTCCCAAGTTTTTCTTTATGCCTCATAATGATTGGAGAGGGGTTGAGGAGCTGTGGGTCCCCAATAGCCACTGCTAGGAAAAGATAAACTCTTGTTGCTTTCTGCAGCATGGGAATGTTGAGGAGCACGGGTAGGGCTGGGCTGGCCCCTGGTGGGCTGAGTTCCTTCTGCACTGGTGCAGGGCTGGGCTGTGTTTCCTCTGCCTTAAACCTGGGATTTGTGGCAAAGCTGCAGCCAAGCTCTCACTGAAGAACTCTCTGAGACTTGTCAAAAACACCTTTCTTTTTTTTTTTTTTCTGGGTTGGTTTGGTTGGTTGGTTGGTTGGTTGGTTGGGTTTTTTGTGAGCACACTGTTCCCATTTCATCTTTGCTGTTGCTGCTGTTCATTCTAGTTGCCTGGGCTTTTTGCTAATATGAAGATGTTAGTGTAGCAAGCAGTTAATTATCCGTGCTGTCTGGGGTGGAGGAAGTGGAGGAGTGGTGGGGAATGGTTCAGTGCTGGTTTATTTCCTCAGTCAGCATATTCCTTTTCCTGGTCCCAGAACACTTCTGTGTTCCACTTTGTATTTGCAAACCTCCATCTGGAGCACTGAGCAGCTGTCAGTGGAGCTCCTCATGCGAAAAGAAATTGAAGAACTAGCAAGACCACAAGAGCAGCTTTTGGAAGTGCATGGTTGGCTGGGCCCAGATGCCTGGATAGAGGGGGGAAACCCACAGAGATCAACTAAAACATCCATCAAAAGGAGCTGTGGAGGACACAGACAGGAGGATGGCAAGGAGAGACAATCTACTGGCTCTTAGTGCGGTTCTTAATTTAAGTAAGGACTTAGTTGTTAAATATGGAATTAAATTTGGTGCTGGTGGAATTGCTGTTAAATCTGCTCTAGCAGATTTGTGCTATTAGAGAACATGAAGCTGCTGTAAACAGTAGGAAGTAAATACTGGTCTTTATATTCACTCTTTGCTCTTGGATTTTCTTGCATTGGTTTATTTCTCACTCGTCAGTATTCCTAGCAGGAGATCCAAGACTGCTTGTTTCTAGTAAGTGCCTGTAGAGATCCAGGTAATTGTTGATGGAAGGCAGTGTGCTCTCTCTTGTGATGGAAGGAGAAGAGGAATCACACCAGTGCACCTGGTTCTCCTTTTGACAGCAGGATTTAAAATCTGCTTTAGACCTGAAGTCCCAGGTTAGCCTGGTTTAGGGCTGTGTGCATGTGAAAAGTTACTGTACATAAACAGAGCTAGAAGATTGTTTGAAAGACTCTTGCTTCTTCTGAGAACTCTGTGTAGGCTGGCCATGCTCGAATAGTCAACGTTAAGCTTGCAGCATACAAAGGGTTGGAAAAATAAGAGTTTATTCTAAGTTTGCAGATGCAACTTTTTGTACAGATTGCTGAAAGAGTGATGAGCTGTGTGAGACACAGAGGCACTCTAAGTACCAGTGGCTAAATCAGCAAACTGATTCCAAACACACACAAAAACTGTAACTGGAAATACATTACCTAGCCTGACATTTTTCATGGGGCTTATGCAGGCTAAAAGACTGCAGCTCCTTAGGGAGGAGAGGAACATTAAAACTCAAGTGCTGTCTCCTGTTCTGTGTGCAGAGCTCTGCGGTTTGAAGGAAGCGTGGGTGAAAGTTTTTCTTGCTTCCCAGAAGATGCTGCTTTCCCTTCCTTTGCCAAAATGCAGAATGTTTGCTCAGGTGACAGGATCAGTTGAAGTACAATAAGTAACCAGTGTTAATATTTTACTTGCATTATTTACGAAGATGTTGGATACTGACCAAGGCTATCAAACGTAATAAATGCAGCTGGAAAATTATACTCCCAATAAATTTCAGATGAGCTTTATTTAATGATAAAGTGTAAAAACCCCATTGCAATGAGAGAATGTGTTTTGTAGCCACTGTAAATGTTCTAGTGCATTTTTAAGAAATAAGTGTAGCACTTAGGCTCTCACAGTTAAAGCACACAATAAAACAAGGATGAGGACTACGAATGTCTGCAGGGCTCAGATGCACAAGATATGGAAGCACAGGTACCAGCACCACTATTTTTTGAAAAGCTTTGAGGTTGATGGGTGGCATATGAAGTACCAGAAACTACAGAGTTGCTGGATTTTGTCTTGCAAGTGGTGAGCCACAACCACACATCCTGCACAAGGGCAGCACCTTGGGGTCACAGTAGTTCTGGCTGACGGAGGCGATGTTAAACACCAAAGCCAGAGGCTGCGTTTGAGGAAGCTCTACCTGAAACAGTCTTAGTGAGTTTTACTGCACCTTTCACAGTGGGTTTTGGGGACAGGAACTTCCAGGAGGTACCTTGCTGGCTTTGCAGCTCCACGCAGACTGTGGGGATGGGTTCTCCCTCTGCCAGCAGGAGCTGGGGTCACTGACTGCTTTGCAGCACTGCTTGGGTTGTGTTTTGGTTTTTGTTTTTGGTGAGTTGACAGAGGTTCTTTTAGAAGGATTCTTTGCATCCAGGCATTCAAAGCTTAACTTCATTTCCTTTTTTCTTGAAACCTTGGCCTTGTTCTCTCAGTTGCCTGCCTGAAATCAAGGGTGCTTGATCATAAGAGAAGAAAAGTATCCTTGTTTCTGTCTTTGTCCCTTGTGCTTGTGGAAGAGCTGACATAAAAGTACATCTGCAATTTAGTGTTGTCACATATCTTCCCTCCAGCCAGAAATGCATCTAAATAAAGCCTTGGTACTCTTCTGAGCTCCAAACTCACCATTTTTCTTCATTTTTCTGGCTCTCTCTAAGCCCTGAGAGCTGTTTGATTGTAAGAGTCACAGGGGCTGTCCAGGCAGCCTCACATCCACCTACAGCTGCTACTCACCCTCAGATGGTGAGATAATAGACACTGCTGAATGCATTGTAAGAGTAGTGGCTTTAGAAAATGTCTGCACTGAACCTCTGAAAATGTTTTGTGTAAAAAATATCCACCTGGGAGTTAAAGTTCATTTTCCTGGTGCCATAGCTGTGGATAGGCTGTGTTGCTGGAATGACTTTACTGCTCTGCATGCACGACTCCTGCCTTCCCCAAAAGCTGGGATAGGAGCTGCAGGGGTCATGCAAAGCCCCTGGTAGGACAAAGGAATATTTTCTAACTGGAAACAAAACCAGTTGGGCGTGAAGAAATTCCATATGAGTCCTGGGGGTTTTGGGTGCTTTATTTGTAATTCTTGTGTAAGAAAATTCTGAAATTTTGTGACTAAGTGGTAATACCTTCCTCTCATCTCTGTATTTTAGAAGTTGTTTGTATCAACTTTGTTTTTTGTTGGCTGTCCATACAAGGACCCCTTGTATGCTTGATTTTCAGGTTTCACATCCTGTTCCCTGGAAGCAGGATGATACAGAGAAGCGCAAGGCACAAGCAGCACTCTTTCTGAAGTGGCTACTTTCATGTTGTGCAGTGATAAAAGTATTCTAAAAGCAAAGTGGGACCCTCCAAGCCTCTGCAGGCCACTTAGATCTGAGATGATCTATCATCAGTGTTTGTCTCTGCTGCCCAAGATAAAAGTTTGGTAGAACAAATTGAAAAGTAAGTGAGCAATTTATTATCCAAAGCAATACTTGTCTGTTGCGTTCCTTTGTAATTTGTAGTTGTCAGGGTCTTTTTCAGAGTAGCACTTCAGCCTTTTTGAAAGTGTCTACTTACACTGACGTATTCTGGTTTTCATATAATATATTTTCAGTGTGTGCCTACTCCTGCTTTAATTTCAGTGATCTTCTAATTGAATTCAAGGGTTTGGGAAAGTCTAGAGAGATAAAACTGTAGTTAAAAAGAAATGCATTATGGAAGGCTGGAATGGTAGAATGGAACTTCTGAAATTACTGTAAAATGCTCAGGATTTCTAATTTGGAGAAGAAAATAGGGGTTTTTTTCTGTTATTTCCTGTGGTGTGGATTCAAAATTGTGTGACATAGGGGAATTCCACAAGTCTGGATTGTGCCTCCTTGTGGTGGCTGGTAAAGAGTCTGCAAGTTTGCTGATCCTGCTTGGAGCTGTCCCACTTCTCAGGGCAGAGACTGTTCTGAGTGGCAGGCTTGCATATCTTGGGAAGGAGCTGAAGAGGTTTAGGTGAGCTCCTACCTCCAGAGCACAGGGATTCTGCACAGCTTGGATGCTCTTGCCAAAGTTTCATGTCTGCTCTTTTTGTGCTGGCATCCTCTTCAGGTGAGCAGAGGTGGTGCAAAAATTTCTTTGAAGACCATTTATTGTTTTAAGACCTGTCCTTGTCTGGATCTGCAGAGTTGCTGCAGTAGTAGAATTGCATTTTTGACTCCTGCTTGTTTTTTTCCTTTGGTTTCGGTTGTTTTCCTCAAAAGTTAATCACTGGGAAGCAAATTACATATGCCAAAAAATCTAAAACAGAGAGTGCAGAAAATATTATGAAACAGAATCATGGTATCATAGAATCATGTAGATTGGGAAAAAACTGCCAAGATCATGTAGTCAAGGCCAGCACTGACAAATCCAGCTCTAAACTATGTCAGTTAGTGTCACATCTACATGTATTTTAAATTCCTTGGAGATGGTGACTCAGCCAGTTCCCTGGGCAGCCTGTTCCAGCGTTGACAACCTTTTTAGTGAAGACATTTTTCCTGATATCCAACCTCGACCTCCCCTGGCACAGCTTGAGGCCATTTTCTCTCATCCTGTTGCTTCTTATCTGGGAAAAGAGGCTGATCCCCACCTGGCTACAACCTCCTCTTGGGGAGTTTTAGAGAGTGATAAGGTCTCCCCTGAGCCAGGATGCTTTTTTTATAGCTCTGTGGAAGAGAGATGGGTCTGATGAGGCTCTCAGCATAGCTCAATTCTGGGCTGTTTGCCTCAAGTCTGCCCCTTAGGGATCCATCCCCAGGAGCTGCTTCTGCATCTCGTCAAGAGTGGGATGTAGGTGCTGGTCTGTGGCAGGAGAAGAGCTGTGGGCAGCCCTGACCCCAGGCAGCTCTGTCACACAGGCTCAGTGTGCAGCTCTCACAGAATTCAGCTGTGGTCAGGCCTATGGGGATTCATTTCCCCTTGGCTTTGCCTGTGTCATGGTTCTTTGTAGGCTCAGCACAGTGCCTGTGTCATGGTTCTTTGTAGGCAGTGCTTTTATCAGTTGTGTGCCTTTGTATTGATACTTGGAGGGGTATTTGTATTCTTCTGGTAAAGACTCTGAAAAATATTAATGTTGTTCTCTTCTCTTAATCCTGTATCCTTTTCCTTTATCTTAAGCTAAATTGGCTTTTCTGACTCCCATCAATGAATTTAGAGATGTGAGTCTTAAGTACGGAGCCATTGGATTATCTTAAAGAAAAACCAAAGTGAAAAGCTCCCAAAACAAACCAAGCAAACCCCAAGAAATTATTTTATCCATTCCGACAAGATCAGGTCACTCCTCGATATGAAATTATCTGAGTCAAATGCTTTAATTAGCATCTAGCTCTCCATTACTGTGCTTCCTCACCATCTTTCCAATGGAGAGAATAGGGTGGATGCTTATCTGAAGGCTTTGGAAGTGCTCTGCAGTATCTGATGTTTAATTGAAACAGGGAGCAGCAGTGCCAGCTCTTTTCCTCAGATGCAGCTAAGGGTATTCTGGGTATTAAAACAGTATTTTTCCTTATCAGATCTGTTCCTAGATAAGAGAGGTAACTTCTCCCTGGTAGCTTCTCCCTGGCTTCCCTGTTAGTTTGTTTTGGAGCAACAGTAGGTGCACCAGGAGCCAGCATTCTGATGGTGGATGTCTTGCTTTAAAATGCATAAGATTAGAGATGCATACATTCCTCCCTAATTGCAGGAAATTGCAGATCCCAGCAAAATTTGGAATGCAGCAGCTTGTATAATTACATCTTCTGTCAGTTGCTATAGCTCAGCTTTACAGCCCTTCTAAAATATCTTCATAGTTTATGGGACAAATAAGGTCCCTGTTAATGTTACTTTGGGATCACCCCTTTCATTTATTCACCACCAGTTCCAAAGGACCGAGATGTTTCCTCATGCTGAACAAATAACGAGTGCTAAAAATTAGTGATTATGTTAAGGTGACATTTTGCTTTAGCTGCTGTAATTATTGTTAAGCCAAGACATCATTTAAGTTTCTTCCTGTTGCTGGGGTTGGGTTGAGTAAGAAGTACCTCAGGTCAGTTTGATTTTGGTTATATGCAAACCTTTCTATTTTATGGCCTTTGGAATTAGAGGGTAATGGGTTGTTAGGTTATTGGCAACTAAATGTTGCTACCTGCCACTGGTCATTGAAGGACAGATCAGATATAGATCACAATTCAGAGTGTAATGAAATGTGTTGGCACCACTTACACCACCATCACAGGTGGGAAATGGTTGAAAGGTTGGCACGGATTAATGGAAGGGTAATAAAAGAATTCATTTGGTCTGGCTTTTTGAGAAGTGAGAAAAACATAATTTAACCAAGGCCAAGTTCATCGCTGGACCATGTTCTGCAAATCCCTTGGAAGAAGTAGAATTTTGAGGGTATTAGACTTCAGATGAAAGGTGTTATGAGCAGATCCAGCAGCTGAGGTGGACTCACTGAAAAGGTTCATATTCTGAACCATAATTGCATTTCACTGCTGGGGTAGTACAGTGATAGGGTAGTATTTTGATATGCTGGAATCTGTGTTTAGAAACCTGAAACTATATGTTTCTAGTTTACCAAAATGTAGCAGAACATTGCAGAAATTACCAGGTGAGAGACTGTAGCCTGTGCTTTGTGATAGATTAGACTATTCAAAAAGTTCAGTATGACTTTAATCCTCAAATGCATAAAAACTGGCATTAAGTGGGCTATTTCAAGTCCCTTTGTGTACAATCAATGATCTCACAAGAAGAAAGAAACCTCATTTAGGCAGGACAGTGGGGGAAGTCTTCAGCTATTAAAATAGAAAGTGATGGTTTCTAGCTTTATAAAATGGTTAGTCTTGAATGTGTAGAAATTGCATCAGAAAATTAAAACCCTTGAAAGCTGACAGCAGAGAGGCTTGATTCAATGAGACAAGGTTTATAGAGCTGCAATACTAACTCTGTAACTTGCTTAGAGGTCTGAAATTACATTTGGGCAAGTTACTATAAGACATGAATTTGAAATTAGGGTAAGCTGGTTTTCGTAGTAAAACACCTGCTTACTCAGTGTTACAGTGTTTCCACAACAGCTGATTTCAGATATTGCTTTCGCTCTAACTTCTGGGCTTTTGTATATAAGCAGCAAATGCCTTTAGATTATTTTCTGAAGGTTGGGAGCCTGATTTTTCTTCTCAGCAAATGTTTGAACTCATGGGCTTTGCAGGGTCCTCTCCCCCCTGCTCTATAATATTTCCTAGCAGTAGGAGCTGCAGGATTTGATTTCCCATCAATTATGCATCATTCACAGCACCCCTTGAAATAGTGCCTTTCTCTGCTCCTCTGAAGCTGAATGGGTCACTGTCTACAGCTAAGGAAGGAAAGCATTTGTCATACCCTCAACCATCATTGTTAAAAAAAAAAAAAAGTAAACATTTTTGTTAAAAGAAACCAATGCCCCAGCCAAATTATTGTTTATTGTTAAAGAAGGTTAAAGCCCTCACCCTCTTTATGTATGAAAAAAGGTTTGTTTTTATGTCTTTGGGGTCACACAGGTCTCCTGGGTTATTGATTTTTGTTCTGCACAAAGAGAAACAGTGCTGGCATGTTCAGTTCCTGCTATCTCTGATGATATTTGAGACAAACTCTGCTTGAGCATCCTCTTTGGTTGCTGCTTTTTGTAGCTACTCTTTATGCAGCAAGGTACAGAATGCCTGTTGAACAGTGAGGAAATCCTTGTACAGGAACACAAAGGGCTTGTGGGTGGGAATCATGGGACCCCTCTGGCTGGTTTGGTTATATTCTACTATCTTTTAATATTTACAGGAATTTTTCCTGTACTTAGAGTGGACTCTGCTTTTTCCCCTACTGTGTTATTGATACACTTGCTTATTGTTTTCTTTTGCTCGGTTTTTTTTTCAGTACTCAGTCCTGTTTTTTTTTTCAATGCTGACAAGGAGGACTTTCTTAAAAGTAGTCTGCAAATCCTTGTTTATTCCTTTTTCTGCATCCTGTTTTCTGTATCCCAAATAGACTGTCAGCTGGGATTGCAGCTCTGCAAGGCATTTCTTGGGGGTAGAAGTGAAAAAAACACTAAATGGTAAGGTTTGTAACTTGTAAGGCAGATCAGATATAAGGTTTAAATAATGATCAGATATAAGGTTTAAATAATGATCCTTTATAAAGTGTTTGTACTGATTAAAGACAAGTGCTTGTAAGGTTCAGGTCCTGGACTGATTTGGATTCCACTCTGGAAACAGAGAGCTCCTAAAACAGTGTTACTTTGCCATTCCTGGTTTCCAGTGCCCAGCTGTCAGGATTTCTTCACAACATCTATCCCAGTGGCATCTCTGTCCTCATCCTGCTTTCGTCTTTCACTTACAGGTCTTTATCTAAAATTGATGCTTGTCTGTTGAGTTAGTCTGCTCAGTTTAGGAGCAGAGAGGCTGAGAGCTCTGGGCAGCTTCTCCAGGCTGGTGAAGCCACTGCTGGAGATGTTGTGGTGTGCTGGGGAGCTGTTTGGATCCAGGGTGGTGAGTGCACTGACTGGCCTGGCAGGTCTCTTCTGTTCCTGCAGTCTGACCTTCATTAATCTTATATTGCCCAAGCATGTAATATTTCACTTCATCCTTTTCAACTCCTCAGGCACTGGGGCCATCTTAAACATGATGGGTTTAAAATAAAACTCAAAAATGAGTATCCTTTAGGAATACAAAAATTCTGCAAGTCAGATTCTTTTTGGTGTTTTCAGAGTTCATAAAATGTGTTGGGTTATTATGCCCTGATGCAAAGGAGCATGGCTTGGTGGCTTGGATATTGTGTCTGTTTACATTTCCTAATTTCCTTTCACTCCCCAGCCCCAAAAGACAAGGTCTGAGATTTTTCTGTTTGCTCCTTGTGTCTGGGAGCACAAAGGAGGCTCCTAGGCTCATTGTGTTTTCTGGCAAAGGCAGTCATCACAGTCTGTAAAATCTGTACAGCTTGGCAAGGATAATTTATATTTCATCCTCTATGCATATGGGGTCTTCTCCCTCTTCATAAGGGAAATAGGAGAGGAGGAATGGACAGATAGGACAGGAGACAGAAAATGTGCCATTTCTAGGGTTGTGCAGTGTGTTTTTTTGGAACAATACTGTTCTAGTTGTTTCTGCAAAACTAGAATAATATGAAGAGATTGTTATTTAAAAGTAATAACATGATTCTGGTCTTTTTCATCAACTTCAAAAGAAATTCCAACCATTTGTTTGCTGTTTCCTCTTTGAAGCTGGCAGCAATACAATCATAAAATGGAAATGCTCCTGTGATTCCCTCTCCTCTTCCTGGAAGTAGATGTTTAGACTTTTCCTTGCTGCTGCTTTTTAAATCTTAAACCTTTAAACCTAGCTAGTGGCTTCCTTCAAGCATTCAGCTGCAAGGCTTTCAGGTTGCCATGTGAAGTTTTAACAAGCTGAAACATTGACTTCCAGCATTTGGGAGATTGTCACTTTAGCTAGGCCATTACTGGAAATTATTTAAGTAACATGATGTGGTTATCTACATCTCTTAGCATCTCTCTGGGATGTCTTGCGTGTTGGTTACATTCTCTCCGAATAAATTCACTTTGGCTTGCTTTTCAGCAGCGAAAGAAATAATTTGTGTGTAGTTTTTACTGCACTTTTTATTAGTGAGTTATTAAAAATGGGAGAGAGATCAGCCCCTCTGGCATGATTCCAAGCTCTATGGAGTGAAACACAGAGCTCTGGGAAGCTCATTACCAGAAAGGTGCAGGCAAATGTGAGGGAGCTGAGGGGCTGGAAGGTCTCCTTTTGAGGAGGGATCAAGTGAGCTGAGTGTGTGGGACATCCAAGCATTTGATGGAAACAGAGCTTCACTACATGGGCAGCAGAAAGGCTGGGGCTGTCCACATGGCAAATTGTCACATGGTCAGGGGAGATGAATGTGGGTAACACTGTTCTAGCTTCAAAGCTGTGGAAGGTGCAAAGAAACTGGAAGGCAGCTTACTCAAAATATGAAATGTTACCTTTGCCATGATTTGCCCTCTGAAGTCATTGTTACAAGATTTGTTCTGAGCCAGAGGATTCCCAGGACTGAAAATAGGTGAGATAACACTGGCTATTTTCATTCAGACAGCTCCCTTTGGGTAGAAAACATTTCAGAGAAGGTTGGGCTGAGGAGGTGTTGGGGGATTAATCATGTGTGTAGGTGTTTTTGCAGGCTCAAAGCCCCTTCTGTGCATTGGTGCAAGAGTTAAAATCCACCATGGTGGATTAACCAAGCTGCCTGCTCAGCTTGATGTTTGGGTGTTCCCATTTCCAGCTCTGTACTGGGTCCATCCTCTTCTGCTTTAGCTTGGCCATTTTCCTCAGTCAGATGGCAGCCGGCATGGTTTTGTAAGGGCAGCATCCCAGTCATGTCCCAGGGAGATGGTAAATCCATGCCTGATGAATGTCCTGCCTGGCTTGGTTCCACCACGCCAGGAACTAGAGGGCACCTGTCTCTGCCCACCCTCCAGCCAGCGTTGAAGAGGTCTGTTTTATTATAGTGCTTATTCCTTTGCATGTTCCTGACTGTGGATGTGCCAGCAGGAGCTGTGCCCGGTCACACTGCAGCCTTTTGCCCCATGCCAGCTTTGGGGAGGACAGCCCAGGCTGGCTGTCACTGTGGTCCCTTTTCAGTCTGATCCCAGATGCAATACTGCTCCCTGCAATTCCACTGGCTTGTTGGCTTCCTCTTAGAACATCAAAGTTACTACAGTTTCCCCCTGAGCTTTTAGTTCCTAATACGTTTTGAAGACTGAAGTTATCTAAAGGAAAACATCTGGATGCACTCAGGGCAGTTTGGCCACTATCCTGCCCCAAAGTGCAGCCGTGAAATTAAGAGCTGGGAAGGGAGAGGCCAACCCGCTGCAGAGCAGGGTATGTGTCAGTTTGAAGATGCTGGTTCTTCATCAGCTGATTTTCCTCTGTGTTTGGAGTGGAATTTCTCAAAGTGCACCGGGTCCCTTTGGGATGGGGATGGTTCTGTACAAGTGGAAAAGATGATTATCGTGTTGTTGTATTTATTTGGAGAGGATGTGCAGCGGTTTTCATACAGCACTACGCACCTAATTGGGAATTCAAATTCCAGCTGGTAGATTGAGGCTGAAAGGCAGAGCTGTGGGATAGAAACAGGCAGGCACAAAATGCTGAGGCTCCTAATCTTTTACAATATGTTTGTTTAATACAAAGTGGTCTATTGAGATTGTTTTGCAGAGTAGAGTAATCGTTGTGTGCTGACTAATGGGAGACAGCAAGCTGTTAAAGAGCATCAATTAACCATACAGGAGCAGATTATTGAGTATTTTCACAAGCATTCAGGATATGAAAAGTAAAGGATATTGCTCGAACGTAACCCTCAGAGATTTTTAGCAATTGAAATCTATAAACTGCAACTAAGAGTATTTGTGGCCCTACATATGTTTGCAGAGTCTTCCAAGAAGAACAGAGCTGGAGTTGGCTTTCCAATTCCAGATTGTGCTGATAGGAAATAAATAGTGCTTTGCTGAACTTGTTATCTTACATAATATTGATAATTTTTAAAATTTCCCCTCTTAAGTTTATCTAATATTATCCCAGGAAATACTAGACTTCTTTATAGAAGATAGCATGTGCAACATCCTTCTGATACTTGGGTGTAGGTTCTGTTACTCTTCTGTTTTCCTGGCTGTTAGGGCTGTTGTTTGTCCTTACAACTGCTCCTGCTTCCCTGCAGTAATTCCTATCCCTGCTCTTGCTGTCGGTTAGAACTCGATGCACTCAGTGCTGAGAGGAGCATGCTGCTCCTCCATCATGTGCCTTGCTTAGTGGATAATAAAATTTTCCAGTTTTGACTGGTGGAGAGTATGAAAACCTATGTTTCATTAAGAATGCTTTTATACAGCCTTACTGTGCTTCTGCTTGAGTTTAATGTGAAAAATAAATAACATCTTGTGGGCTCTGTTTGCTGAGTGATGTTGTTGTTTGTAACTGATGGGAAATTTTTCCCATCCTGGATTCCAGTGTTAAATCCACTTTGTGCAAACATCATTTTCCATTTATTCATTGGCTGTGGGGAGACCAGATAACATTGAATTTATTTTTTTTCAGTTTTGTTCCTTCTGAAGTGGTGCTAGAGAATTGCACCTCAGTAATTCTTACAGCCAACAGCAAGAGATGTCTCTGGGATTCCTTGGGGATTATGATAAAGAGGAACCCCTGGTTCTTGGACAAGGACAAAGATAGACTTCTCTCAGCTTCAATTCTCTGTTCAAATGCCTTAATCAACAGAGGTCTCCTTTAACAGATGGTTCTGCATCGATAAAGCCTTTAATGTGTTAGTAAAAATTCAGAGAAATTTACTCCTTTTCTGATTTGATTGATTTTCTTAATCTTCTTTAAGCAGAGGCTGAGGGGTGAGAATAACTCATCAGAAGACTATGGAGAGGATTAATTACTTGGTTGCAAAACTCATGAAAATATTCTGAAGGAAGTTGTGGGATGAGTGAGTGAAGCCCTGGTGAAGTTGGTGTCAGTGGAGGAATTTGACTGCAGCCATCACACCTGCAGTGTTTCACTGTCAAGAGAGTGCAGGCTGATACCCTGCATGTCCTACCCTTCTGAAATTGTTTCAGTAATAAAACCTTCCCCCCGATCTGGGGGGATAAAAATCCTTTTTTTTTTTTTTTTTTCACAGACAGCAGCTGGTCTGACCCTGAGCCAGCTGTAGCTTGACAGTGGGAAATGCTGCAGGTGCTTTGCCACCTCAGGACTCTTGTCCTTGCAGCTGGGCCTGCTTTGAGCTCTGCCTGATCTCTGGTGCTTCAGAGAGCTGCCAAAATATCCCTGACTTTACAGGGAACTTGTCAAAGCTGTGCTGTCTGAGGTACCCATATCTTAATGCAGATCTGCAGACTTAAAACCCCAAGGAGTCATTCAGCTTCACCCACAGGCAGGAGAGGGAGGGGTTGCAGAGCAATTTCAAGGCTGGAAGGGATATCATTAGCACTGAGCTTGACCTGAGCTGAGCTTTGGCCAAAGGATTCATCCCTGGAGCTGCAGTGAGGCATTTCATGGTTCATTATCCTCACAGTAGGAAACGATGTCTTACTCTGAAGCTGAATATCTTAACTCGAATTTTCATCCATTTGATCTTCTTACGGCTTTGTCAGGAAAGTCTGATCTTTACCACCTTTTTTCCCACTTCCTTTTGGGAAGTAAAACAAGCTATGTATCTGTCTACATGAATGGAATATTTTGAGCTCTTTAAGTTTCATATTCTAAGGTTTGTTTTCTGGGCTCTGGGTCATTGGATGACCTGCCTGTGAATCCTGCTCTGTGTTTCCCTGTGGTTTTTGATGCACAAACTCCAGAGCTACGCACAAGTCTCAGGAGAGCTCTGGGATTCGTGCAGGTTGCAGAGGCAGCATAGCTGCATAGCTTTTGGGAAACTTTGCTGCTTTTTGACTGAGTTGATTTGGCAGCTTTTTGCCATAGCAGAAACAGAAAATCCCATTGGACCAAAAATCATTTCCCTGGAGGCCTTAGTAGGGTGCCTCTTTTACAGATATTTCCCCACTGACAAGTGCATTTTGAGATGAGTCACTGAATTCATATTTAATCCTCTAGTAAAATTGGCAAGGCAATTACCATCTTGCAAGTTCTTCAAATCAAATTGTTAGAGAACATTAAATCAAATGCTTTGGAAAAATCCCAGTACATACAATTGCTTTTATAATCCAGACTGTGATGCTGTCACAAGAAAAGCTTTAATTTTATTGAGGCCTGTCTTCAGTGAAAGTATGCTGCCTGGTACTCATTTTGGTCTTGGCCTCTACTTGTCTCTGCTCCATTATTTTCCTTTTCCTAATTGTTACCCCATAATGAGAACTGAAAATTAAGGAATTGCTCGCTTACAGTTGTCACCCCTACTTTTCAGCAGTGCCAAGTGCAAAAAGTGTTTGCAAACCAAAATAATGCTGTTGTTTATGAGGCAATTAATCTGTTTTGACAACCTGGTGGCTTAGAGCACAACAGGGATGAAGGTCACTCTGCTGGGTGTCCCTTTTTGCTGCGTGTGCTTTGCTCTGAAGCCAACTCACCCACTCCCCAGTACGAGGGAAGCGTTGAGTGGCCTTGTATGTAAATCATCACTGGAGGGGCTGCTGGACTGGGAATCTGCAAACAAATAACTGCAGGCACCTCTCTGGGTACTGAGGCTGCTGCCTGGCTGAAAACATGTTAGCTTAATTCAGTTTGCACTGCTGCACACTTCAGTTTACACTCATAGCTGGCGCTTCTTTTTGGTACGTCCTAGTCCAAACATGATGTTTTGTGTTGTTTCCTGGGGGGAGGATTTCTTTCACAGCAATGTACCATAGTCTTCCCTTCCTGTTCTTTCTCTTCCCTCTACAGGTGGCAGCAAGAGAAGAACTACAGAAGGAGAGGTTCTCTTCCACTACTAGAAAGATATCGGAAAGCGTTGAACTAAAACTGAGAGGTCTCATGTCCCTTTGTGCTCCGAAGAGAAATGAAATGCACGGTTCGTGCAGGCTGGTGCTGAGGAGCAAACACCCTGCCAGCACAACGGGCATTGCTCAGTGTGTGTCCAAGGAGGTTGTTTCAGCTGTCAGTGCTGCAGAGGTGATCAGAGAGCTACAGGTGAGAGAGGCCAGCCTGCAGAGAGAGCTGGAGCAGCTGCGGCAGGAATGCCGGCACAGGCTGGAGGAAATTGCAGAAGGCTTGGAGGGAGTGATTTGTGTCTCCCCTTGAAGAGAGGAACCTGGGCTGAGAGAAGCAAAGTAATAGAGTGGCTTGGTCATTTGTGCAGCTTGGTATGGGGGAGTGTGAGCTGAAGAACCAAATGTAATTTCTAATTCTTTAGCCTGGGAATCATAACTTGTGGCTGCTTTGTGAGTTGTACTGGGGCCACAACCTCGGTGCTCTCTCTGCAGCCTCTTTATTGCTAACCTTGCCAATTAAATTCTGCATTAGGCTTGGTAGGAGTGTGCATAAATTTCCCTTTTATCTTTTGGATTTCTAGTTTTTCTGCCAAGTACTGGGCTCTTTTACAGCGTTCAGCTGCTAGGCACGGCATACATTGAGGCTGTGCATTGAAGTACTAATTGCATTCAATATTTTCCAGCAATTGGAAGAGTTCATTAGTCAGAAAAATCCAAGTATTGGAGAACATGAAAAATACCAAGGCTTAGAGAGATTGGAAATATTCAAGCAAGTGTGTTAATTCAGCTGCTTGGAGTATTTGTGGCAGCTATAATGTAGTCACAATAAAGAAAAACAAATGTCTAATAATAAATAAAGCACTGCACTGATTTCATTTACTGGTGTGATGCACTTGAAGTAATTGGGTTCTTGAAGAGAACACACTGGAAATCCATTCCATCAGGTTATGAGTCACAGTGAGATGGGTAACTTCTGGACCCGCTATAGGAAGTTTCTGTGATACAGAAATACAGAAAGACCTCAACTTCCAAGCTTGAGGAGTCTCCAAGCTCTGTCACTAAAGGCTTCTTCCCTTGGAACAGTGAAATGCATTTCCTTTGGCCTTAATTTATTACCCTGTTCTGGTTTGCTTTCACCAAGGAATATTTTTATGTTCTAGTTGTACACTTTGAGGAATAAATAATATTTAAAGAAACCAGTCTGCTTTTCATTTGTGAATTGCTGTGAGCAGTGGGATTTCTTTTGTCTGGGGAAGCAGCCCCTGGGAGCAGGGTGTTTGTGTGTGTTGTGCAAGTCTGTCAGTCACCACCAGTGATCCTGCTGGCCCTGGGAGTGACACACAGTCCTGGAGCAGAAAATCCCTGTGGGACTGGCAAGATCCGTTTCTGGGACAGATGGCCTCAGGCTGCTGCTCCTGGAAGAATCTCCATGGCTTTCAAAAGCCAATGCACACCACTCTGCTTTCCAAACCATCTCTGTAGATGCAGGGTACCTGTTTCAGGTTGGTACAGCTTTGGGCAGGTGTTGGGTCCAGGACTACTGACATTTAATGTACAAGAGGACTCATTCAGACACAGGTTTCACAGAAGATTGTTCATGAATGGGAGCGAAGCAGTATATCCCAATACTGATAAGAGTGGCTGCACCAGTCTCTCTCTGAGTATTTTATATCCTCCTTTGGCTTTTTACACAAGGAATTTTCATACTGCGTCACATTTAGGTTTAAAATATGCCCTCAAAAGATCTTTTCTTCTGGGATATTTGGCAGAGAAGAGTGGGCAAGTATTCTTGAGCATGGCAAGAGCCCTTAGATTCAAGTGCAGGTCTAGTTCATTCCCTGCTGTGGCTTCTCAGGGCTGGCTTAATGCTGGATGCCAGGATTAAGCACTTAAACTGACAGGAGTCAGTTGGGGAATGGCTGATGTCCAGGGATCAGCCCTTTGTGACCACACACACACACTTAGTGCTCTGTGCTTCAGTGTCCAGCCAAGGGCCCTCTTCAGCAGAGACTGCACAACTGGCAGCACCTTGCCCCTGCCTGACCCCGAAGAAGTGTTTTTTTTCTCAGGTGGGATGTCAAGAATGGCAAGGCTCTGTACAATGTGTGCTGCACAGAAGTGCCCACAGCAACTCACAGAAATCTGCATGGCACAAAGCACTGTGCTGGAGTGGCCACACGGGAGCTGTCAGGAGAGCCAGTGGGCTGAAGCTGAAGCTGCTTGTCCTGGAATGTCCATCAAGAGGGGCTGCAGCTGAGGCAGCTGAAAAGTTCACCTTTCCACCTGAGGTGCTGTGCTGGCGTCAGGTGCTGCAGACCCTCATGCTGCGAGCTTGGGTGATGCCATTTTTGTCTTCTGGCACCGATCTTGCTCTGCCTTTTGTTTCAGGTATCAATTAGCTTAAACCAGAACAGCTACTCTGCAGGCCCTGGTGAAGGTCAGCAGTCTGTTCTGAGCTGGCAGTGGTTTTAAATAAAATATTGGAACCTCCTCTTTCCTTTGCCTGTCGTCTCAGCACAGAGTGCATGAAGCAGGAGATGGTATAGGGGCTTGGTGCTCTCCCACACTGAGTTTTGGAGGGTCATTTTTCCTTTTAAAAATCACAGCACCTCCCCAGGAGCTGGGAGCTGAGCTCTGCTCATGCTTTGGTGACTGGTCACAACTTTTGAGGCATATCAGTGCATCTGGAATACAGCTCTCCAGTCCTCATGGGCTTGGTGAGCCATCAGCTCTCTCTTCACTACATGGGGAGATAATGAAGGATAAACACCACTTTAAAAGCCTAAGAAAATATCCCTGGATTAACACCAGCTGCAGTGAGGGAAGGAGAGTGAACTGAGTGACCACAGTTACACTTAATGTGGTATAACCTAGGAACAAACAGATGTTTGTCACCTCACACCATTACCATGGCATTTGTGGTATTTTCCTTTCAGTCACTGGGGCCTGGCCCTATGTCAGCAGTGAGGATGCTGCAGAAGGGGGAATGGCTGCCCTGGGAGAGCATGACAGCCACGTGCCTGGCTGGTCTGTTGCAGATGCTGTGAAAGGAGGAGGGTAACTCAAGTGGTACATGCCATCCACGGCTCCTGCATGCTTCTGAAATGTTATGCATTACTTCACAGAAACTGGAGAGTGTTGTAAACAACCCACTACAGGCTGAAAACAAGCTGTTAAGAGGTTTGCCCTTTGCCATACCACCATGCTGGTGTACATTTCCCTGTGAAAGCAGGAATCTGCCCTAAAATTATTGGTGGAGTTGAGCACAGAAGAGTAGGTGGGTATTGGCTGGGGGAGCTGTGTGAGTGTCACACTGTGTCCATGTGGTTGTTGAACTCAGGTGGTGGGGGAAGACTGGAGGTGATGCTGTCCAAACATCTGGACTGGGCAGCAGGGTTTGGTTTTCTTTCTGCTTTGTTTGAAGCAGTTCTTCTTGTTGGTGCATTCTGAAGGGTGTAGTTTGGGGTTGGATCCAGCTGGGAATGAAGTGATGCTGGGAAAGAGAGGAGCCTATGCTGGAAAAGCAGGAAACCAGGGTGAAATCAGCACTGGCAGAGCTGCTGCATGTGCTTGTCAGATACCCCTGGTGAGCGTCAGGCAAGGAAGAGCTGTCCCAGATGTTCACCCAGTGACAGCTGGCAGCACAGCCTGTCCACGTGAAGCCCCTGTTGCAGCTAACCCTCCTCATGGGGCTGGGAGCACCTGGCCTTTTGCTTCATGCTCTGCTGGTGCTTCACTGCAGACAGGCTGAGATACTGCTGCAGTGTTTAAACCACACTCTGCTGGTGGATTGTTTTCCAGCTGAGCCTTAAGAAAGGTTTTTGCAGGACTCCTGTGTGTGCAGGCCCTGGTGGGCCAGCATGGAGGTGTTTGTAGGAGAGCACAGTTTAACCCATTGCTCTGATGTAACTGGTGCCTGCTTTCCAACATCTCGCTAGGAAAATGGAATTGGCCATAAATACTTAATTAGCTGATAACTCTGGCTCACACTGTGTAGCTGGAAATGTTCCTCCCCAAATAACTGAGCATCATTTAGCTTGCAATCAAAACAGGAGGCTCCCTTTGCGAAAGGCAAGCGTGGCATCCGCAGTCACCACTCCCCGACAACGTTGTGCCTGCTGGTAAATAAGGGCTGCAACCTATGGTTAAAAATAAGAGCTGCTGTGAGCGGTGATTTCCAGCCTGGAGTGTTTTGGGTTCCCTGTGGGATTCCTCCACCAGCTCCTGCTGGAAGATGAGCTGCTAGCAGTTGGTGTGAGTGTGTGTGTGGCAGTGTGGTGCAGCTCAGTGGGAGTTAACACATGCCTGATGGTTCAGCTCCCTCTCCTCTGACCCTCAGCCTCTTCCAGGGAGAGCCTCGGGTCTTTAACCCTCACGCTTTGCCTCCTGGAGCCAACAGCTCATAAGGAGCAGTCTGACAGTGCTGCTGCTCCTCAGCTCACAGCCCAAGCCCTGGTCACCGGTGCCTCCCCTCTAGGCTGGGAAGATCCTTATCCTTGCAGCCCCTCCATACCCACCCTGTGTCCCAGCTGCAGGGCCGTGGCCAGAGCCCTGTTCCTAATCCCTAAAGTGTTTTGTTCCCCTACTGCTCTGAAATGGGAGGCAGGGAAAACAAAGGTGTGTACCCTTGTATGAGCATCCAGTCTCTGATGGAAACACCGGGCCCAGGCTGGGGATATCTCTCCCAGCCCCAGCTTGTCTCTGGTGGGATCTGTGCTTACAAATGTCTCTGCCAGCCCCACCGTCATCCCCCAGCGATGAGGTGACCATGCCCCACTCAGCCAAGAAGCTGTCACTTTCACTGGCAGCAGGTACCTTCACTTTCAGCTATGCCACCTTATTTGCCAGCAGGAATCTTAGGGCCTGCATCCGGTCCTGCTGGTTTTCTTCCTTTTGAAGGGCTGGAGAGCCCTTTACTTGTCCAGAAATATCCCTCCTGGAGGTCTATCTAGACACTGAACCTGAACAAAGGGAGTGCAGGCAGCTGGGGAAAGCCACCCCGCGAGGTTCCCTGGGCACTAGCAGGGTCAGCAGGAGGAGGGGGACAGGCATGGCCCCCCAGTCAGCCTGGGCTGGGAGGACACTGAGGTGGGGAAGATGCCAAGCTCCCTTGGTGGCTCCTGCTTTCATTTAGCATCAAGTACAGCTAAGAAATATTTGAGCGTGGCTGCCTGCATCAGAGACCAGCAAACAAGGGTTTTTCTGGGATAGAGTCAAAGCAGGCTCTCAGGCCCTGATAATGCTCTTCTTCTCCCTTCTGACCTTATTAAATCAGCCTAGTTGTTTCACAAGAGGCCTTCTTTGCTGTGCAGCAGCCCCCAGCTGCTCTGGAGGGAACAGAGCTACAAATCCTCTGGAAAGACCACATGGCTCAGTGGAGCACCAGCAGGGAGTGGGCTGTGGGGGATGAGCTGGCACAGCAGGGCTGTGCCAGCCCTGGGGCTCGTCCTGCACCAAACACCCTTTATGTTACAAACACAAATCCAAGGTAAAAAGCTGGTATTTTCTGCGATTCCAACTGCTCAGTTGGCAAAATCTCCAGCACTTGTCAGGGGTAAGTAGAGGACTTTGTTTAATCCTACCAGCCTCTTGTGCTCCATGTGGCACTTGCAGCTTTCCTGCGCCATGAGCCAATGGGTGCCAGGGCTGTGCTGACAGCCAGGTCCCGGAAGGACATAGGGCATGGGAGATCTGGCCAGGAAAGGCAGGGGCAGGGGTTTTCTTGGGGTGCTATTACATGAAGGCTCCTTGTTGAGCCAGATTGGCCCTGGAGTGTGGTGTGGGAGCTGCTGCTTCCCCAGCCCTCAGGCTCCTGCTGGCAGGGAGGGGTGAAAGGCAGGTAGAAGCCTGTGTGTTTTCTGTAAGCACCGGAATCACTGCTTCTGCACTGGCTCAGCCCCATCCCTCGACAGCCTCAGGTCCTGGAATGATTTTGCTTCTCCAGGTTGCAGCATTAATGCCATGGAAAGGCCACTCCTGCCACAGGCTCAGCAGGGAGTGGGGAGAAACCTTAGACTGGCCATGGGCTCTGAAGTTCATTCTGTGGCTGGCACAAGGTGGCCTGTGACTCTTGGGTGAATGAGCCTTGACTTGTGCTGTGAGGTGTGGGCAAGCCATGAGCCTGAGGAGGTTCACTCTGTATGAATGCTTCGCAGCCCTGAGATGTGATATTAATGTATTAGTGTCCTCTATGTAGAGGACCTTTCTAACTAATTTTATAGAAGTATCTTTCTTGTTTATACTGATTAATATTAAAAATGCTAATATGTATTTTTTAATGCTAACTGCTGGCAAGGAGACCACCCTTGATTAATGCCAGCTTTCCTGGGGTTGACACAGTGCCTTCTCTCTTCCCAGACCCCCTTTAAAATGAAAATACACTGTAAAGCCCCCAGTGAGGGGTACAGGCTGCCTGGGGGCTGAGGCAGATGTCCTGGCCAAGGCTCTGTGCCTGTCTTCTTGCCTGCTGGGAGCAACTGCAGGGGACAGGGCAGCGTGCCCAGCCTGTGCTGTGCATGCTGATGTCTTCTACTAAACACTGGTTCCCTGCAGTTTCGGGGCATGCATTTATTTCAGGCTTGTAGAGGTTTCCATTTGTATTCACCATTTTTGTTGCTACCCTCTTGAGGCCAAGGCCAGCAACCAAAGGCATAATAACAATAAAGCTCAACTGCAAGTTATTTGCTTGGCATCATTGCATCTGCCAAACAGCAATATTAATTTTGTCTCTCAATGAAGGAAATATTCCGCTGATTAGCCACGGGGGCAGCATTTGTTCTAGAAATCAGCCTTTAATAGGCCTTTATATCATCTGTAATTCATATTGCTAAGTCAAGAAGAGCTTTTCATTGACATACTTGGGGTCTCCAGCTCCCAGGCTGGGCACAGGCTGAGCACAGACTGGTGTCCTGGTGGAAAGGCAAATGCCATGGTTTGGACTGTAAGTGCTGTGGAGAAAGGGGGACTGCAGGATGGGGAGAGCAGTGGGTATGGACAATGTTACCCCAAGGTGCCATCCCTGTGAGGGACAGCCAGCTGGGGATGCGCTGCCCTGCTGCTCCCCTAGGACCTGTGATGGGGGCAGGGACAGGCTCCCCAGGCTGGGAAGCTCCCCAGGGAGGAGATCCTGCCCCAAAGGAGTTGGAGAACGTGCTTTGTGCAGGAACACGCTGCTGCCCACCAGCCATGGCCATGCTCCAGCCCTCCCCTGTAGGGAGAGGGGTGGCAGTGATTTACAGTCCCACAGCAGGGATTTCTCACTTGCTTGTGCTTCATTTTGTTTGGAGATGATGGTGCTTTTTAAACAAACAGCTCTCTCCCATCCACTTTGGAATAGAACCCAGGAAAGTTCCCCTGTGCTGCTCCGGCAGTGCTTAACGCAGTCAAGCTGTGAGTATTTAATGTAGGCATTAAATACTGAACCTGCCCTGAGGAGCTTGTAAGGACATTCTCCCCTGTGCCACTGTAGCCCAGCATTGCTGCCTACATCCTGTGCTGCTGCTGCTCTCACACAGGAGCCCTGGCTGGATCTGCACTGAGCCCTGGCTTCACTGCCAAGGGCAGCACTGCTGGGTCTGGAGTCTCTGGCAGCTCCATGCCCATCAGCAGTGCCGTGCATTTTCCCTCTGCATTTTCTCAAGCACAGGAATGTGGCATCAGGCACTGAGCTCTGTTTTATTTTTCTGCCAGGGACCCTACAGAGCACAGCAGTGCCTGTGGCAGCCTGAGGTGTGGGCACAGGTGGGAGCAGCCTCCATCCACTAGTTGCTCGGGGGAGGCAAATGCCCTGGGCAATGCTGAGGGAGCAGATGGCATCGAATTTCTAAGAGTAAAGATGCTTTTTAAGGTGTTTGGGTTTTAGTTGTTTTGTTTTTGTTTTTTTTTTCCCATCAGTAGCTCAGAAATTGTCTGGCAAAAGTGGGTTAGAACAGAGTAAGGAACAGGGATTTTGCTGTTTTGGCTGCAAGGACTCTGTGTGCTAATAAATTATCAAAAGGGGATGTGTCCTCCTAAGAGTCCTGCTGTGAGAGGTGCTGTGGCTGCCACTCATCCCTTCCATTGCCAGCTCTGGCTGTGGGACGGGGCCTGTCCCTGTCCACCCATCTCAGGAGCAACCCCAGCAAGGAAAAACGAGGGCATGTCACCGGGCTGTACCTCCTGTCCTCTCCCATGTTCCTGGGGATGAGAACTGAAGTGTATGCTGCTAGGGAGGTTGGCACAGTGGGCTTCAGGGGTGCATTAGCCTGCTTGGTGCCCAGCCAGCCCAGGCCAGCCAGGGAGAAGCTGCCACCCAGCCTGGATGCCACCCGCGTTCCCTCTCTCCTGCCAGGGAGCAGAGAGAGCGATCTGGGGTGAGCTCAAGGAGGTTTTGGTGCCAGTGCATGGCCTGGAAGGCTTGCTGGCACATGGGGCTGCTCCCAAGAAACCCTCAGAACTGCCGGCAGAAGGCTACATTCAGGTAGGAGCTTGCTTCTCCTGCAGTTGGAACATTTCAGCTTTGCCCAGTGGGAACGTTTCAGTGATATGTAGGCATGTTCCTCAGCTGTTTCTGAAGAACTGCCACAACCTACTCCTCAAGATGAAAATTATATCCACAAAGTTATTGTTTCATAAAATATTTCTTTAATAGTATGAAGTTTTAATGCAGTTTCAAGTGTGTTTTTGTGTGGGAAGTACATACATTTAGGGATGCTTATTGGATAATGAAGACCTGCTTATCTGCTAAACGGCCTTTCCTGACACACAAAACCCCCAGGGTTATGCAGAGCTCCCAGGCAGGATCACGCAGCATCGTGTTCACGTTCATTTGTTTTGAAGAGGAGACACGGGATCTGTGCAGAGAATTAGTCAATGTCAGCCTGTCTGCCTGACACACCAGTGCAGGTTCGGCTCGCTGCTCTGCCAGCCTCCTGAACAATCTGCATTTAACAATCTGCATTTCACTCCTCATCCCGCCTCTCTGCTGCACTCTGAGACCTCACGTGGCTGACTTTCAAAACAAGAGAGAAATTAAGAATTATTTCATATAGATCTGAGGTTTTTAATCATCTCAGTCTCCAAAATATTCGGTGGAGGGTCATCTAGATAACATCCCCAAAATACAGTCAGGTAATATATAATCAAATAATCAGGAAAGCCTGGGTTTTTTTCAGTTCTGTTTTTTGGAGGGTTTGGGGGTTTTTTTTGTGGTTTTTTTTTTTTTTTTGGTTTTTTTTTTGTTTGTTTTTTGGTTGTTTTTTTTTTGTGGGGGGATTTTTTTTTCCCTTTTATTTTTGGATATCGCTGCTGCCCTGATCCCTCCCAGTCTTACACTCTGTGACGACACATTCACACATGAAGGGAAAATCCCTGGCATCTCTGCCGGAGCTGCACATCCCTGGCACGCTTCAGCTCGAGAAACACACTAATAAAGGATAAAAGGGAATTATGGGTCTAATAAAAAGGATTATTTTTCCACAGGACAGGCCGTGTGCCTTCAGCCCCCTTACACAGAGCATCTCTGAGCCTCACTAAGTGTCAAATGAAATGGGCTAATGAAATGGATTAGGATCTTAATAGCACATTTGATTAGTGAAGCTCTCACCTCCGGGCACTCTCTCATGTGTGTTAATGGGCACTGCGGGGGACTGCAGCCTAAATGAGACGATTAATGAGCAAGAGGCTCAGCCAGAGCCCCTGGCAGCCCACGGGGAAAGCCGTGTGTCTGTCCAGCGCGGGAAAGTGCACTTCTGTGTCTAGAGAGAAAGAAAGGAAAAAAAAAAAAAAAAAAAAAAAGGAGAAACTAATATTTTCTGTCTGAAGGTGAAAAAAAAGTTGCTGGTCTATTCTTAACTTGTCACTGCAGGAGGGCCTGACATTTGGTGATGGATGGGGATCTATGAGCGGGGCTGCTGTGCTAAATGCACCCGTGGAGTCCTGCGAGAACGGACTGGGATAACTCCCGAGTGCTGTCGGCTCGGTGTCACCGGGAGCTCGAGCACAGCGACAAACAGCTCAGCCTTAGCCTGGTGTAATTAACGTAATTAACGCTTCCAGGAGCGGCACGGGGTGCAACCAGTGCCTGCCACTCATTAAGGTGATGGTGCTCAGTCAGCGCCTGCTCCGGCATCCTGGAGGGCTCGGAGAGGTATGAAGGGAGGGATGCAAGGAGGGATGCAGGGAGGGAGGCACGGCTGCTGCAGGCTGGGCACCGAGGCTTCCATGCACCACAGCCGTGCCAGTGCCTCCCTGCTGCCTCCGGGGCGCCCGAATAACTCCTTAACAAATGTTCATAATGTTTCTGATTTCGGTGTCAGGCAGTAAATAACACAGAGCCATAAACAGTTAGGATGCTGGAGGGAAGCAGGAGTTATAAATTGCTGATGCAATAAGCTATCACATATCCTTACGGAAGGGATTTTAAATATTCAAGTGAATAAACATACAGAGGTGGCCTCGTTGGGTTTTGGTGGGTATTTCAATCAGATTGGCTCCAGGATCCAGCAGATTGGGAGAAAAGCAGCCCACGAGATGTGAGCCCTGCACCCACAGTAGTCTGCCAAGAGCAGGAGCTTCACTGTGCTGTCCTGTGAGTTGTCTCTGACTGGGGCCCTTTTATGGTGTTTGTTATTTCAAAACAAAATAATTGAAAGACCAACCCCTGAGTGCCTGTCACATCAGTTCTGGTGGCAAAGCACTTTCTTCCTGTAGTTTTGCCTTGTTCTGTGGCGTGATGGATGCTCTGCAATGATGTGCTGCTGGGATAACCAGCATCCCAGACACTGGCTGACTTCACTCTAGGTTGCTCAGGCTGACAGCATCTTTCTAGTACCTGAAATTTACAGCATCTCTCCAGTACTTACATAAAAGAGGGAGAGGGACATTTGATGAGGGAATGGCTTCAAATGGAAAGAGCAGGTTTGGATGAGATGTTAGGAAGGAATTGCTCACTATGAGGGTGCTGAGGCCCTGGCACTGGCACCCAGAGAAGCTGTGGATGCCCCATCCCTGGGAGTGTTCCAGGCCAGGTTGAGTGGGACTTTCAGCAACCTGGGATAGTAGAAGGTGTCTCTGTCACCATTCTCTAATCCTGCCAGAGGCAGCAA
Organism: Cettia cetti; assembly: GCA_013401135.1. Lineage (NCBI taxonomy): Eukaryota > Metazoa > Chordata > Aves > Passeriformes > Sylviidae > Cettia > Cettia cetti. The sequence goes on from VZUI01071878.1 coordinate 153,421, forward strand.
TGGTTCCCACACCATCCTTGAGCATCAGGAGTGGGCAGGCAAACAGTGCATCAGCTTTCAGTCTTGCCATTGAAACTGAGCTTTTTCTTCTTCCCCTTTGGGGTCAGCCATTGTGGATGCAAGCCCTGAAGTGCACTGTGGGGTTGTTCCTGTCCTGAGTTGCACAGCCACAGCTGCCCTGCCTGGAGGGGTTCTGGGCACAGCAGTGAGTGTGACAGCTGGAAAGGGTTCTGGAGTAGGAGCATAAGAAGCAGTTTCTGCGAAGGACAGGGACAAGAGGCCATGTGTGCAGCTTCCGATGGTGTAGCCAGTGACAGAAATGGCCACAGGGGCAGCATGAAGCAGTGTGCTGGGAAGCTGCATTTTCTGGGATGATGGGATCCTCATTCTATGAGCCCTCAACTCAAAAGAGCCACAGAGAAGGAAGAAGGCATGTAAGGAGAAAAACAAGAGAGAAAAAGACCAGGCAGACTGCTGTCAGCAGCAGCAAATACCATGGATCCCTGTGAGTTGAAAAAACAGGAGTATCCCCTGAACTGGAGCCTAGGCACAACCCAGGCAGCTTAAATAGGTACAAAACAGCTCTCAAGAAGCACAGAAAATGAGGATTTAACAGCTCCTCTCTGCCACACATCCAAGCCTGGGCAAGAATCCCTAGCTGTCCTCCCACAGCCTTGCCCAGCATCCCTGCAGATGAGAGACACTTTTTGGCATGCGCCCAGGTGTTAAATACAGATCTCTGGGGCCTGGACATTGTTTCAGTAATTTGGCTCACCGTTGATAAAGCAATTAGTCATTGGAATAACGTTAGCAGTGCCTGATGTCAGCACTGTTTCCATGGCAATGGGCAGATTCCCGAACAGACAGGAGCTGCGTGTGTGTGTGTGTGTGTGTGTGTGTGTGTGTGTGTGTGTGTGTGTGTGTGTGTGTGTGTGCATGTGCAGGGGCTGGGGCATGGTGTGCAAGGAGCAGCCAGCCCCCAAACACAGCCCAGACCTTTCCCAGCCATCCCAAAGCACAGGGGTTCCAGTCCCTTTGGCCCTTTGTCCTTCACTGGCTGCTGAATGGGAAAACGATGGCAGGAGGGAACGCCTCCCCAGGGTAAATGCCTGAAGGAGGGACACCCCATGCTCTGTAGCAGCAGCCCTGGAGCAGAGGGAAGTGACAGGTTATTTATTAATGACAAATGTCACTAGAAATTATGTGAAATGCAAGATCAGATGGGTTATGGCTTAACTTGTATCATATTTTAGCATGCCAGCTCTGTAAGAACATTTATTCTGCTCTTTTCCCTAAGAGCTATAGCACCAAAATGACACCTTGCTATCCGGAGCTTGCAAGCCTCCAGGTATCCTCTGGGAACCTGCTGGGATGGGAGCAGAGCCAGTCTGAGCTCAGGACACAGGAATAGCATCCAAAACCCTGGTTAGGAGCTGAGATTGAGGAAAGTAGGGTGGCTGCACCCTTGCCTAGCTGAGAAAGTCTGCCTGGTCTCTGTCTTCCCTAAACTGACTGACCCTTGGTGAGGCTGGGTGAAGATCTCTGCCTAGCCTGGTTGGCTCCTGCCCTCCCTTCCAGCCTGCGTCAGGAGTTTGGGAAACCTGGGAGAGCCTTTTTGCACCCATCCTTCCTAGCAAGGTGTGACAGGCAGGGCAGACACTTTTCCACCTCCCGAGCACTCAGATCTAATCCGTGTTGGGGGCAGGCTTGGTGAGCTGGTGGAGGTACAATGGCTAGGAGGTTGCATCATGCAACTGCTTCACTTGGAGCAGTCAAAGCAGAGCAAACCTGTGTTTTTATAAAGGAACTCAGTAGTGGTGAGTGATGCACGGCTGCTCTTTGTTCATCCAGGGCTGAAATGCGATTTTCCCGTGTGTGTTGGGGGCAGAGCAGAGGGCTCAGTCCTTTGGGGTGGGGCCACACTGGGAATTTTCAGTCTGCATTAGAATGAGCCTCTCCCTTTCCCAGCGAGTTTAGAAACGGGCAGGGACAGGGGACAAGAGGCAACTCCTAGCAATTTCCAGGCTCCCAGTGGCACTTGCCACGGCTTGGGTCACAACAGCCATAACTCAGCTGCATTTGTGCCGTCGGGTTTTGGACCACCCTGTCTTCCTGAGCCAACTTCCAGCCTGGAACCTCCTGCCAGGGAGGGGTCCAAGGGGACGGCTGTGGCCGCCGGGGTGCAGCAGGGGGTACTGGGGGACCTCACAACGTGTTATTCTAGTCAGCTCTTGGAAGAAAGGTTATAAGGAAAGCTGGAATTTAATCCCATTGATCCTGCCTCGGGATGGAGGCTGGGAGATGACAGTCTGTTGTATTCAATCTGCAGATCAGGAGATAGCAGCAAGAACAAAGGAGTAGGAAAGTGCTGCCGTTTCTTCTGGCACACAGAGGTGGAGCTGAGGAAAGTGATACCCCGTAGATGTCTTTTTTACGGCAAGGATTCCATGCAGGAGTCAGAGAGGACTTGAGCTGCTGCCACAACAGAACCTGAAAGCCTGAGGTGTTTCAATACCTGTAGAGAAGAAGATGATGATTATAAAAGTAATAAATAGTAATAAAAATAACAAAAGCAACACAAGGAAATAGGTACTTAACGCTCTAGATGGATTCCTATAGCTTGTGTGGGAGTTGATGGCATGGCTTGCTCCCAGGAAGGTCACTGACACATCCTGCTGCCTGCAAAGCCATCACTTCCTTCCTGTTCCCACATCCCTAAAGCGTGGCTGATGTGGTGCCAGGCACAGTGGTGTCACAATGACACAGTGGTGTCAGCTGTGCCCCTAAACCCATGCTTGGACACAGACCTGGGATGATCCCTGGGGAGCTGGAGCTGCCATGGCCAGCAGCTTGGTGGACTTTATTGGTGAGGCTGAGCCACGTGGCAGTGGGAGCTCTTCCACAGGCACGTGCCCAGGTATTTACCAAGGGAGTTTGTGTCTGCAGCTGACAGAGGGCTAGGTAAGGAGCTCAGTGGGAGCATTTGTGTAAAGCAAAATGGGAAGCAAAGTGTTTTGTTTTGGGGGCTGTTTCTGTGCTGGCCCTAGGCTCTGGGTCCCTTGAGTGGGACAGTGTCTTTGGCTGACAGATTTCGTGCCTTTGTGGTGCCTCTATGGTACAGCATAACTCGGCTCAGCAGGTTTGGTGCTGATTTGGGTCAGGGACAATGGTCCCTTTCTCAGCCACTGGGTCCATGCCAGCTGTGCACAAAGGCACAGATCCAGGTCAGAGCTCAGGGCAGCCCATGGATGTGCTGGCAGCCACACAGACCATGGGGCAGAGTAGGCAGGGTGCAAGGCACCAGGGAGAGGCTGGAGACCTCTGGGACAGCAGCATCTTGTGGTATTTATCCAGCTTCTCCTCATCTCAGAGCACCTACACCGACAACCCTGGCTTGAAAGTCACAGGCTGTGAGATTAATTGGACAGACAATTCTATTTTCCAGCAAATGAACTATCCAGAGAGTCTTTTCCAAGGTCCTGTTTTCAGTGGGCAGAAATGTCATTTCAACATTTGGAGAGAAATATAGGTGGGAGCTTTGTGGAACAGAATTTATATCCTACTCACTCTGTTTTAAAGCTGAAGCTAATTGGAGCAAGCCTTAATGGCCAGGGAGAGGATGTGCTTGATTGATTTGAGTTACTTCACAGCTGTAGGGTGAGCCAAGCACTAATCAATGCACGGGTTCTGCTGTGGGATGAGGGGAAGGGAGATGGGACCTCCCACCTGGAAGGAGAAGTGGGCTCTTCCATGTCTCATATGCTTTAGATTTGGGTCAAAGCTTTTCTTGCTGGTGGGGTCTTCATATACCAACCCACACTTCCTCAGTGCCTGCATTCTCCAGCCTGCTGTTGTTGCTCTGTAAAGTGCTTCTGCCCACCCAGGACCTCAGCAGCAGCTGGGGAGACTGGGGGGAGTCTGTGCTGAAAGGGGAGATCTGATCCCCTCTCTTCCCATCACTGCCACAGCACCTGCCTGCCTTCATCAGCACCTGAGCCCAGCACCCAGCATGGCTCATCACACCAAGGCTGTTAATAACCAACTAGAAATTAGGTTTTATTAGCTTAAATGCAGATGCATTTTCAAGAGCCCACTAACCTTTCCATCTTGAGTCTTTGCTTATGTCTTAAAAATCCACTTTTAGTATAAGACTGTCAGATTTAATCCTTTTAAAATATCCTTTTCCCTGGTGAGGCAGCAAGATTTCCCAGGCAGCCCTGAAACTTGCAGATAAGATTTTACTGCAACAAGACATCCAGATGAAATGAAATCTCTATTCAAAGCAGCCTTTTGGGGGGTATCCCACTTTGTATGTTTGTCTAAAAGTTTTAAGTGTCTCTTTTCTCACAGGACAGCTCATTTAGGTGTGGCTGGACAAAAAACAAGGCTCTTTCTGCCTCACAGAGGAGAGTCCTGAACTCTGGAAGCTGTTGTGGCTCTGACAGCCACTCCTCTTGGTGGTCAAGCTTCCTTCCTGCCACACATCTCCAAAGGGCTCTACTGGGGTCTCCTGGGCTTTTCCTTGTGGCTGAAGACCTCGAGGAGCCAGAGGAAGGGACTTGCAGTGCAGTTACAGCACGAGGCTCCACTGGTGAACAAGCCCATGCTGGTCACCACGTGTCCTTCCCCAGCCCCCTACGAGAGTCACACTGGTCCTCCTTTTCTAGCACCTTGCAGCACATCACTTTAGCATGAAGGTCTGGAGCATGTGCTCATCCTGAGCTCTGGGATTAACGGGACCATCCACGAACAGGTGTGTGGAACCACAGGGAGGGTGATGGGACAGCAAGGAGAGGCTGGGGTCACAGGCACAGAAGGGGAGCAGGTGGGTCAGGCTGGGCTGGGAGAGCAGAGACTTTCTGGGCTCTTCCCTCTCCCCGTGGGCCTTGTGGAGCCAGCAGGGTGGGGGGGCTCTGTACCCCGGGGGGGGGGGGGGGGGGGGGGGGGGGGGGGGGGGGGGAGGGTCAGGCCACAAGGCTTCAGCAGCAGAAACCCCCAGGCACAGCCAGCTGCAAACAGCGTTCACTGTCCTTGGCACTGCCAGCTGGGGGAGGATATGTTCCAAGGATAGATAGGTTTGTCTGTGTGTCTGTGTGTGTGTGTTATTTATTTTTTTAAAAAATAATTTTCTGGCTAAGTGTGGAGCTACCTGCATCTGGGTCACTAAAAATAGCTGTAAATACAACTCTAAGGAGGCGGTGAGCAGGAATGTGGCTGTGTGCTGTATTTCAGGGATGGCATCACCATTTAGAGGTGCACACCACAGTTAGATTAAAGGCTTAATGGCTGCAATTAAACTTCCTGCAGGAACGGTTTCCTTGCTGAGCTTTACTCCGCAGCAAACTCTGTGGTGCCAGCGTTTCTCCAGCAGAGAAGTGAAGAAGGGAAGCCCAGCATGAACCAAGCCTAAGGTGCAGCCTCTTACCCCTTGGCCAGCCCTCAGGGTTAAATAAGAAACCATCTGCAGCTATTTGAGCAGCATTTCTGGTGCACCAGGTATTCTGCAGAAGTAAGGAGGTATAAGGAAAACCAGTGGGCAGGTGTCAGAGTGTCATCGGGCAATCTGGGAAAAATCCACCCACTTCCAGCAGCTGAGGAAAGTTTCTCCATTAAAATGAGCACAAAGTTCAGCTCAGAAACAGGGGAAAAGTGCCTGGTAGCCACACAGCTGAGCGCCTGGGGATGTGGGACATTTTTTGCTGGCTCCAGCTACCTCTGCAGAATGAGGATGAGCTAGCAGGGCACAGAAGCCTAACAGCTGCCTTACGCCCTCTCAAATTAAATCCAACCCTCTCTGTTCTGTGGGAAAATGAAAGAAAGGAGGAGGATTCAGTCAGGCAAGGGCAGTCAGGCAAGGGCAAACCTTTCCTTGGCCCTGGTGCCAGACCCTGTAGTGCAATCACTGGGAATGTCTTTGCTCAGCCAGGTGGGCACTGACACATCCTGGGGGAGCAGGAAAGCCTTTGGGTCTGGTTAAGCAGCTGGTTTGGGGTAGAGAAACACAGCAAAGAAAGCAAAAGCAATATTTCTGCTCACCTTTACAAACAGGGCTGCTGACTGTGAACTCTGCTGTAAAGCACTTTGCTGTCTGAAGATGAAAATTGCTAGATGAAAGCTTTGTATATAATTTTTGCTTTGAGTACAACAGTTATCATTTCAAATGATCTTTAGTGCCTGATTTTGACATCTTCTTTTCAACCTCGCAGACTTGTTTTCATTGGCCTGAAGAGCAAATCTGCCCATTTCCGAGCTGAAACAACTTTCTGGTAGAAATTGCAGCTAGGTCAGAATTAAAGCTAATGCAATATTGTTTGAAGCCGTTGTGTGGAAATGGTGCTCGGATGGAAACAAATGTAACGAGGGCCCCAGAGAACAGCCAGAAACTTAGAACACTGAACTGCTGTCTGTTTTCTTTACAGCAGCAGTGCTTCCTTTGAGCTGCCCATTAATTTCTAAGTCTTTAAAAAAGAGGAAGCAAGAACAAGTTAAGAGAAGAGGATCAATAAAACCAAAGGAACAAAAGGCAGTGAGACCAGGCTCATATGGAGGTTAATGTCCAGCTCTCAATAATTACACCTTTACTGCTGTGGCACATTCGGAGTTCAGGAAAACAAAGATCCCTCATTAACTGACAGCTGTTCACCTTGGGAGCACAGAGGAAAGAGTTGAACTAAAAGTAAAACACGATGAAGTCGTTCTGGTCCAACAGGAGAGCAGGCTGACTGAGAGCTGGGGAGGGGAGGTCCTCAGTCATGCCAGCAGTTCTCCAAATGCTCGTGGGATAAACAGCAGATCTGCTTTCTGGTGCTTATGGGAATCTGAAAATCAGGGCAAAGGGGTTTGTGGTGCTTTCTGCCAGATAGAAAGGGCAATGGGATACTGAACAATCACTTACCACAACAGTGGCTCTGAATTTGCTCCCTCAAATGAGCAAAACTGGTGGGAGAAGAGTGGGTGAGCAGTGGTGCTCCTGGAACAGCCGTCCACAGGAGTGTGGCTCCTTGCCTAAACCAGTTGGGCTTACCCCAGGGAGATGTTGCCCGCTGCAGCCAGGACTTGAAAGCTGCCTCAGTGTGGACTTGAAGCAGAAGTAGAGCCCAATTCCAGCGAGTCATATCAGGACCAGAGCTGGCACCCAAGAGCCTGGTGGGATCTTCTCAGCTCTCAGCTGCTCTTGGTCCTCTCTCACCCAGTTCATGGGCTCTGGTGAGCACACAATGCCACCTCATCCCCACCTTGGGCCATCAGCCCTGCAAAGGACATGTGGGGAGCAGGGAGCAGGAGGAGGGTGGCATCACCCTTGGGCACAGTACTCACTGCCATCCACCACTGATGGTTGGCCCCAGCCCCACAGTTTCCATCCATTTCTGTGTCCTCCAGGCAGGAGAATGCAGCTCCAGCCTGGTTCAGCAACTAAACCTGGGGCAGGAGTGGATCTGGATCTGGACAGTGCTGCAGGCTCCAGAGAGGCAGCTAGATAGGTCAGCCAATTTTACATATGCCTCTTCGCTGAAAATAGAAGAGAGAGCATCCATCACCTTTGGCCAGCATAAATGCATGCCGTCCTTCTTTCAATCACACCTGCCTGCCTCTTCCACACTGCCAGCCTTTCCTGCCCACAGGAGGATCCTCTGTCTCCTTCCTCACTCTGTTTAAATTCTCCTCCTTGGAACAGTAGCATCTATGCCAACAGTGAAAATTTTGCTTCTCATCCCAGTTTCCTGTGCTTCTCATGCCATCTTCTTCAGATACCTTTCCCTTTCTCAATTCCCAGCTATTGTCTTCTATTTCTAACAGCTGTCAGGCTAATTTCTGGCTAAATTGTTCCCTTAGCTATTTCTACAACACTTCTCAAAGAGCTCTTTCACTTTCCATTCACAGCCATTTAGTTATTGTTTTTTTCCACCCAGCCAGTTTTGCTGGTAATTTCCCCTGATTTATTTCAGCATTTTTGAAGCAGTGAGAGGCTCTATTGCTGGCTGGGGCTGCCCTCAGCTCCTACTGGCTATAATCGGATCACGGGCACCACTCCCCAAGCAATTACCTCTTCTTTAGCAATTAAATCAATGCAGCAGTAGAGCATCCTCTTGCGTGTGGCTTAATGGTTTCTGTACTATGATATGTCCATCTGAACTCTCCGGAAATTCTCCTGACACTCACCCTGGTCACGCACATCCCCAGAGGAGCTTTCCCCACAGCATCAAAACCCAGACCCTGTGGGTGGGAGGCTGCTGGCACCAAGTCCTTCTTTAATGCAGTAGAGTTTTCTTCTTCTTTCTTTTTACTTGCCAAAAATTTAAATAAATTGTAAACTGCCGGATGAAGCCACCTGCATGAATGATCAAAAGGTTTTTATTACAACACCCTCCTCGCAGGGTGCCCCCAGACCATAGACCTTGAAGTTTCCAGGCACCTCTGTTGCCGACTGCATCCTCTTCATGACATTAACCTGCAACTCAGCAGGAGCAGGAAATTTCCCAGGTGCTGTATAACTCACCTACAAGCATAAAACAAGTGGCTGGGCCCGGTTGCCCGTTTATCCTGGATCAGATGCAATCCCCGCCATGGGCTCCTGTGCTCTTATTGCACAGAAGGGCTGTTAAGTGTTTTTGCTGCAAGACTGTACAAAGAATAATTTATAGTCCAGGGATTTAGTGACATATTTTTCTTGTTAAAGCACCTCTTTCTCACCCAAGGTGTAGGACTTGGTGTCTTTCTGACAAGAAAAAAAAAAAATTCACTTTTTTTCTTGCTTTTTCCAGTGGCATCTTAGAAGGCTTTTTTTTTTCTTTCTTTTTCTTTTTTTTTTTTTTTTTTTTTCTTTTTTTTTTTTTCTGTTGTATCTTCAGCACAGATTTTGGCTGTGCAGGTCCAGGGAGACCTGCTCCTCAGAGCTGAAGGGGAAAGAAAGCCTGGGCCCTTCAGATGACTTCTGCTGCCCCTGTACTCTGTTCCCTTCAAGGCTAGGAATTGGTGGGGGAGGACCTAAATGACCTGTTTTTCACAGCATCTGCTCTCCTTTGGTGGTGCCTATCCCAGGCAGGGAGGGAGGAGTGCTGCCAGACCCACCAGGTCCTGTGGGAACAGGTCAGCACCGGGTCACGGCTGCTGGGGTCGCCTGCACCCATCTGTGGCATCTCAGAGGTGAGGTGAAGCCTCGCTGTGCTGACTCTGCTTCAGAAAAAAACCCAGGCAGAAAGAGCCCCAGCCCTGCTCCTGGTGTGCTATGAGCTGAACCTGCCCCTAGCCTCTGCAGCCATTCCCTGCTCCTTCCCCACAAAAAAAAGGCTTTGCAGAAAGAAACCAAACCAATTCACAATAAAATAAAGCCTGCTTTGCCTTTTTGTCCCAATTCCAAGCAACCTTTAGTGCCAAGAACAATAACAAATCTGTACTTTTTTCCCTGGGAAAGGCTTTCTACCTTTCTCTGGTACAAGTGCCAGGCTGGATGGTTTTAGCCCCTGACACGTTTCTGTGATTCTTCTTGTCCTGCTGCCTATTTGTGCCCTGTGGAGGTGTTATGGGAGCAGCTGTGAGGCCTGTGGGGGTGGTGGGGGTTATAGCCACTGCTCTCCATGGCCAAGGCCATTGCCATCATATTTTACACATGGCTCAGCCTGTATTTGCTGGGTTCTGCGCTATATATTTTCATTACTGGGAAGAGCTGAGGGGTAAGGATACTTAAAATGTAATAAATACATAAATTGTTCCTGAAGACTCCCAAACACCCTGATGGAGACCTGAGGAAGACACAATTACCTCACAGTGTAATTGAAGCCCTCAGAGAGGTCACTTTATTTTCATAGCCCTTAATTTTTTATGACGAATGGTTCCTAATATGCAGCTGACAAAGATGCTCATATGGTGTTGCTAAGTGAGAATATGAGAAAAGGGAGAGAATGTGATTACGGGGCTGCAGAGAGTGACATGCTGTCTTTCACAGCACCACTGCCACTGCTCCCTGTGCCAAAGGGCTGGACTGGGAGAGGGGCAGGCTGGATATGGGGCCAGCAGCAGGATTGCACCTTAAACATTGGGGTCCTTTAGTCTTCCCTCTTGGCCTGCCAATCAGGAACTGGATATGGGCTGATTCCCCCCAGAGCTACCTCTGGGTATGCTCTGTGGCTGTGGGGTAGATCCCAGGCAATCCCTTGAAACAGAATCATGGAACAGCCTGGATTAGAAAGGGCCTGAAAGATCATCTCATTCCAACCCCCCTGCCATGGCAGGGACACTTTCCACCATCCCAGGTTGCCTCAAGCCCCATCCAACCTGTCCTTGAACACTCCCAGGGATGGGACATCCATACCTTGTCAGGGCAACCTTTTCCAGGGCCTCACCACCCCCACAGTCAGGATTTTTTCCCCTCTATTTCACCTAATTTTTTCCTGGTTCAGTTTGAACCCTTTATTCCTCATCCTGTGACTACAGACCCTGATGGAGAGTCCCTCTTTGGCTTCCTTGGAGGTCCCTTTCAAATGCTGCAGCTTTGGTAGGAGGTCAGGGAGCCCCTTTGCTGCCTGTGCCCTGAAGGAGCTGATGCTGAAACTTTGTCCCTTGTGAACACCGAAGCTGTTTTAGCTGTAGGGCTTTATCTGCTGCATTAACACCTTGGGACTACAACTTATTTAGCTTTGAAATGGAGCTGGGAGTCTGGATGGAAGGGACTGACAGCTAAATTTTTCAGGAATTTATTGTCCCCAGTATTAATTATAGGACCCACTTTAGTTGCAGGCTTTTATCTTTGACTGCCACTGGTTTTGCTGTAAATCTCTGTCCGGGCATTTTGGCTCATGGGGTACCACATAATTTGGCTCTGTGTATTCATTAGCACTTTCTGATACCACAGTAAAACCTTTTTGCATAAAAGTGGCTATTCATTTTCTGGCAGTAAGTGTAAAAGACAACCAATGTTTCCCATAAAAATAGCAGTTTATTCCAGCAGCAAGTGTCTCCATGGGAAGCAGAAAGATCACTGCCAAGCCAGCTGTGTGGGGTGCTCAGAAAGTGCTCAGTTACAAGGAAGAAGTGGAGCCTTGGGTGGGCACTGCTCTGTCCCCCCTGCAGAGGGGACGGCTGGCACGGGCTGTGAGCGCACCCTGGGGACCCTTGCTGTAGGAGCGTGCCGTGCTCTTCCCAAAGTGACACAAAATGCCGTGTTTTTTTGTTCTTCCCCTCCCCAGCCCGAATAAATACCAGGCGGTGTGGCTTCGGGCCGTTCTTCACACTCTTTGTTGCTGTCTCCCCCGCCACAACAAGCACTTCCCATTTTATCCCGGCTAATAAGTGTCAGGCTCTATTATTGGGCTCATTACCGAGGCAACTGGCTCGTGTTCTCAGGCGTGGACTGCTCCTCCCGAGGCAGCGCCACGGCTGCTGCCAGCGCTGGGTCCTGCTGGCTCCTGGGGGGCAAGCAGCCTCCCTGCTCCCCAGCCTCAATCAGACATTCAGGAAGGGTTCATATCAGAGGATGCAATTCCACTCCCACACATTCCCCAGAGAAATGAGAGTTAAACAATGAAAAGATTGATTTTCCAATGAATGTCAATTTGTTTTCTAACTGAAATATCAAATTACGGAGAGCTGGGAGGAGGGGAGCACGGCACAGTGCAAGAGGGGACTTGTTTAAAATGGGCAAACAATTAATTCCCAGATTCATTACAACGATTGTAAGTGAGGGTACATGAAACAGTAAATGCATTTAATTTGGAGCCCAGCATTTCCCCTGATGAGCTCGGCAGCTACAATATGCTCTCACCATTGGAGAAGCTTTCCTTCCACTGCAAAATTTAATTACCTCTTCATTACTCCGGGAAATTGATGAGAGACTGATGTAAGGCTGGAACCATCACAGGATGCTCCCTGAGCTGCCTCCTCCACCCAGCAAGGGCTGTGGGAGCAAGACTGAATGGGACCCTTCACACCCCAGATATGCCCTGGGATCCCTGGGATCCCCACAGAGTGCATCCCTTTCTGCAGGAGAAGCATCCCCTTGCTCCCCTGGGTGTCTGTGGCTGCTCAGCAGGTATGGGAACCCCAGCCAGACCAGAGCTGGATGCCCCACGCCAACTCCCCAGTGTACCCTGACATGGCAGCAGGCAGGCAGGATGGGGGTGCTGGCAGAAACAGCAGCAGCTGGAGAACAGGACAAGGCTCCTACACAGATGCTACCCTGCAGAAGGGTACAGAGAGGGTGGGTGCTGCTTTCTGCTCCACCAGAGCAGCTCAGTGTCTCCTGATGCAGATCCTGAGGATGCCAGCCTCTTGCATCAGTGCCTAGGAGCAGCTCTTCACAGTTCCTGGGCCTGGGAGAAATCAGCAGGATGGCTGTGCAGTAAATAAATGGATCCAGGCAAGCCCAATTGACTTCCCAGGTAATTACCTAATGACTAGCTGAGAGAACCACAGAAGAGAGAGCAACATAGCCTCCAGGAGTGTTGCTCCAGAGGCTCTGCACTCCACAGGAATGACAAGAAGATCAGGTTTGGGATGTAGCTGGTGTGACAGGTGATGCTCAGCAGGGATCACCATGGCACTGGCCACCCCCTGACACCTAACCCTGCTGGTGGCTGGTAAGGATCCAGCTGCCAGGCACTGCTCCCAGAGCAGGCAGCACCCCAAGGGGACCCCCTGACCCCCTGGCACTGGTCAGCAGGGACGGGTTTCATCCAGCAAGGATAAGGAATGCAGTGTCCCTTGACTCAGGTGCTGATTAATGGGTTTCAAGTGCATGCAGCTGCTGTCTCACTTCCACACAGCCTCCAGTGCTTTTGAGGTGCTTCCCCCGGAAAATCAGCTGCAGACAGCTGTCAGCAGTGCCAATGTGATAACAGCTTCTGTTGGCAGTGCTGGTAAACAAGTGCCTTGGAAACCTCCGCTGAAAATAGAGTTGTGGCTGTCTCCTAAAGAGAAAGGAGCATTTCCCCCCACCCAGACGCTTTCCCAGAAAAGTCCTCAGATAGCTCAGCCTGCTGGTGACAAACCCAGCAGTGACATGGCCCAGATGGAGCCCAGGATGTGGAGTCTCTCCCTGGATGCTCCCAGGCTCCCCAGCCTGCAGCAGGGCATGAGGCAGAGCTCAGCTGAGCTGCTGACTACCTGCCCATCTCTTTTAAGACAGATGATCCATTTTATGGGCTGCCATAAAAGCACGAGGAAACTCACACAAATCAGGCAAAAGTGCCATTTCCCCGGAATGATCCTTCCTTCTCTCAGCAGCAAAGACCTATGTGTAGCCCATTAGCAGCATTCCTAGGAGATGCTGGGGAAGCTGCCAAAGCACACTGGCTAGCTTAGGAGAGGTCCCAGAGTGTCAGCCCATCTGGCACATGCAGCTCCCCAGGGTTCAGGAGGCATAATGGGCAACCTGGCTGCTCCTAGGGGTACCTGGCCACCACAAGACCCTTCAGACAAACTTTGGCTTCCCACAAGCAGATCCACATTCTGCAGACTGACCCTCTGGCTTCCTAACTGCTCTTTCTGGTACAGCAGATGCCAGTTGCATACAGCAAGGTGATTTGAGGTGTTGGAAATCACCCGGGGTTTGGGGAAAAGGCATTTTCTAAATTATTTGTTTTACTGCAGAGTGAATGGTGAAATTGCCCCTGAGGTTCCTGCCCTGGCTCCCCTAGCTTTGCTTTTCACCTTGCAATACTGCAGACATGTTGAAACCCTCAAATCTGAGACCAGAAAGATATGATTTAGCAAGAACACTACGTCACCCTTTAGGTATGAAATTAATGGTCTGTAATTAGGATGGCAAAACTGAGAAGTTATTTAATAATTCATTTCTTCCTATGAATTATTCGGTGTGTTCTTAACTCCAGGGCCCAGGTACTTGGCAGAGAACACCTCTGAGCCCTCATGGGGCATCCTCTGGGTGCTGCTGGCAACAGAACCCCCTCTCTGCCAGCTCCCCAAGGGCCAGAGGGGCAGCCTGGGGAGCTCTGAGCCGCTTCCCCAAGTGCAGCCCCAAATGCAAATCCCTTCAACCACAGAAAATCTCATTTCAGGCAATATTTCAGCTACAAGAGGCTTCTGCTTCTGTGGAGGGAGGGGAGACCTGTCATCCGCATGCTGGTGTTTATGGCTTGAGTCTGTTTGCTCTTGTTAATTCGAAGTTACTAAATTTATAAGGGAGCTTGTAAATCAGCCTTGGCCCTTCACAGGGCTTGAGATGTTATCTGCAGGCTGGGTTATCCACAGAGGGTCTGAGCTCAGCTTTCAGAATAAATGAGTTTTGGCTGTAGCTATGGAGCCATCTGTCCTGCCAGGCTCAAACCCCGTGGGTGCTGCCTGCTGATGCCAGCCATCACCCTGCCCACAGCCCAGGCTTGCCCACCTTCCCCTGCAGCCCTGTGCCCCCAGGCACCACAGTGCCCTAGGTTTCCCAAGCTCCTCAGCCCCGCTGCCTTTGGCAGAGTCTCCTGGGTGAGGTGCTGAGACAACCAGCACCATCTCTGACTGGGTTTCTGGCTGTGCTGTTTTGCCTGGCCTGGTTAGAGGCCTGTCAATGCTCATCTTCTGCAAGGCAAAACAGCTCCTCCCGTGGGGCTGGAGCACAGTGTTAAATTCATCACCACTACTGACCCCTCAACACCCACATGCCCTGTTGCCATGGCAGGCTCTGGCTGCCCATATCTACTCCCCTCACCCTGCAGAGAGATGGCTGAGAAGATTCCTGCCTCCATCAAGAACCCTGAGCCCCAGGGTGCTGCAGGCCACTGGTAATTGTTCCCTCACAGCCCTGACTGACTTCCCTTGCCAGAGGGTTCTGTGCCCAGCAGCACAGGCACACAGCCCTCGCCTAATCTGATTTTTCCACCTGCACTGAGCACACAGCCTTTCTGTGCAGGCTGAGCCTCTTATCGAGGCTCCTGGCACTCAGGGGTGGTTCAGGCCAGAAACACTGAAGGTGTGTCACTGACACACACTGGTGGCCACCTGAGCATGGAGCTTGCTCCATTGGCATCTCCATCCTCATCACATTTCCTGCTTCACTTCTAGCTGAGCTTTTGCGGGGGGGATATTGGGAACACTCATTGGCAAGGGAAGTGTGATGTGCCAGGACCTTGTGCAACTCGCACATCCCCTAAGCTGCTTGGTAGCCACCTAGGCTCGTTCTCAGTCAGCCTGTGAAAACCTCAGTATCTCTCACCCCATCCTTTAACCCAACCCTTCCAGGACCTGGTTGCAGCTCTGCAGAGGTGTTCTTGGTGGTTGGAGCAGTTTTCGCCCTCACATTCTTCTGCCCTTTTATGCCCTTTCATTCATTATGTGACTGTGAGTCTTTAGCACAGAGCCCAGTGCTTAAACCTGATGTACTGACTGTACTGTACTCTGCCCTGGGGTTGGGAACTGCTCACAAACACATCCCTCCTGCAGGACATGCCTCATCCCTGGCCTCTGCTGCTCTGAAGGAGCAAGGGGCCTTGCCAGTCATAGCTGTACCTGCCTGAAGATCCAGCCTGGCAGAAGGAGCTTGGTGCTTCAATCACAAATATCTTTAAATTCATAGCTTTTAATTTTCCTCCCCCGTGCTCTTGTTATTGAGCAAAACCCCCACGGTTCTTCGCTGCGTAAATCTGTTGGCATAAAGCAATCAGCACACTTCAGCCCTTGTCCTGCCTGGCTGGACCCTGTGGAGAAGATGAATTTGAAGCAGGGAAATGCTCTTCTGGCCCCCAGTGGGATGGCCAGTGTGGCCCAGCCAATGGCTGCTGGAAATGCACAGCTACAAGGTTCCCATGAAGTCCCAAGCAGCTTTTCTCTTTCACACAGACATGACTCACTCGCAAAGAACAACAAAACAGGCTCAGTCTGTTCCTGGGAATCCCTTACTAAGGTGTCTCTCCATTTCTGGAGATTTTACAGGGACTGCAGAAGGACCATTCACCTCCTGGCTTTGCAAAATGAATTGTATTGGCCATTTACACAATCATTACATTTTCTTTTTCAGACACGTTTTAATTAAATGAATTTTCCTTTCATTTTGTCTTTTTCTGGCTGATCAAGAATAGCACTGAGAATCTAGATAAACCCAAGAGAAAAAAGGTCATTTGCAAAGCAATAATTTTATTTTTTCCACCTTCTTTCCCACTGGCAAGGATTCAAGCAACCACCCATAGACTGGTTACCGTTTGAATTTAACCAAGTGCCAGTGAAGTGCCTCCCCCTCACACTGAAGGATTGCTCCTGCTGCTCTAGCAGGCATCCACGCAGTGGTAAAAATGATGCTGCCAAGACAGGAAGCTGCTTCTGGAATGGGCACATGGTCCCAGATGGGCACTCTGGGGCTGCCACAGCAAGCTTCAACTGTCGCCACGTTTTGCTCCGTTTTGTCACACAGAGCTGGCATGTGGCACCTGGCAGTAATTCTCTAAATACCAGCAGAAGCATTGATTTTCAATATTCAGCAGTGCATTTCCTCTCATCCTCTTTCCAAGGGGCTGCAAAGGGCAATGCATCCCACAGGAGCTGAGGCAGCTGAACCCACTCCAGGTGCAATCAGCTCTTCTCCTCCTGCCAGCCCTTTCATGACACCCACTTGCTGTGCCCTGCTACTCCTGCCCCCCTCTCTTCTGCTCTGCCATGCAATTTCTTCCCTTCAGGATTGCCTCCCAGCAGTGTCCTTGCAAATGGCTCTTCAGGGTGGCATGGCTCCTCAACAGCACTACCTTACAATGAGCTTTTCTGAGCTATTAGATGGCAAGGGTTTAATTTTCTTGCCTTTTTCCCTCTGCTTTCTGAAAACCTTTACCTGCAGTATCCTCTTGTTCCCTTCCCCCTGAGTTTACGTCTCAGTGACTGTAATAAATTGCAAAGGAAATAATGCTCTGTATTTCCAGGAACTAATCAAGCACGATTGTGCAGCAGCAAAAAGCCAAGACAGTTGCTCAAAGGAGCAGATTCCAGGGGAAGGAGGGATTTCAATCCCTGTCTGGCCAGGGTAGCAGGGAGGATGGAGGGGGAATGCTGGCTTACCTGGCCCCTGTCATTGCCCCACTGGCGGGGATCAGCACTTTGAAGCCTTAAGTACTGAGAAAAAAGTTGCCTCTCGTTTTATTCAGGCGTTGGCCATGTATTTGGTGGAGTGGCTGCAGTTTAGGCATTCCATACATAGCAGAAGCCATCCCGTGGAGAGCCTCTGAAAGGAATTTGGGACCAGAGAGCTGCTAATATCAGCACCAAGATGAAAAGATTTTGTGAGTTATGTACACCGATGTCAATCACGCTTCCCTTTGGTGCTTCCCTCTCTGCAGGGAGGTGCAATAAATCACAGACATTTTCTGAGTGCAATCCTGTTCTGCTTGCCTTGGAGGCAGAAGGCGAAGGCCCGAGCAGCATGTGGGTGGGGAAAAGCAAGGACTCCTACGAACATCAAGGAAAGCACTTACCCACAGCTGGTGTGAGCCAGCAAACCCAGCCATGCCTGAGCCAACCCAAGGGCCCAGACAGCCAAAGAGATGCTTTAAAATGTCCTGGGGAAGAAGCAGCTCTGTCTAAACTCATGCATTATGTATTTCTCAACAGTCTGCATGAGATCAAGGAGGCTGCATCCCTCAACAAGAGGCTCTTTGATGAGCACTGCACTGGATGATAGGGAGTGCTGGTGATGGGACTGGGCGAGGAGCAGCTCCAAGGCAGGAGGAGCAGAAGCACAAGATGAGGAGAACGGTGTACCCCAAAGCTCAGGGAGGTCACCTGGCCATTGGGATGCTGCTCTGGGTTAGGATGCAGAGCTACGTCTGCAGCTTCTGA
Organism: Cettia cetti; assembly: GCA_013401135.1. Classification (NCBI taxonomy): domain Eukaryota; kingdom Metazoa; phylum Chordata; class Aves; order Passeriformes; family Sylviidae; genus Cettia; species Cettia cetti. The sequence goes on from VZUI01071878.1 coordinate 171,181, forward strand.
ATTCTTTGCTGTTATCTATGGACTCTTCCCTACATGCTCTTATTTATACTCCCCAAGGAAAGCTGGGCAGTGACCCACTGCCTTATAAAAAATCCTACCATGCTCATTGTACCTGATTTAGTGCATGCTAAGTAATAGTCAGGAAATAGGCTTCAGGCTACTTCACATTTCTCTTTTTGAGAAATGCAGCACTTTCTTGGACCACAGCAAACTCTCTTCCCTCCAGCTTTCTTCTGCCACAAGCCATGAGTTTCACGGCTTCTTTCAGCTCATTATTCTAAATATTTCTGTTAGGTGTCTGATTAGCATTTCACAGGCTGTGTTGTGATATATCAGCTTCCAGTGGGGGCTGTGGCAGGCAGAAGAGAAATCTGTCAAATTTTAGATGGAGATAATAGTTTAATCTGATCTGCACTGGGGAAAGAAAAATCTGCCAGTGGAAGCCCATGTCCCCAAAGGCGGTGTGTGAGGCAGAGAGGTGACAGAGAGACGACAGAGAGGTGACCTATTCCCTCAGAAACCACTGACAGGTCTTACTTGATGGACATTCTTCAAGCTGACTTTAAGCGTGCACTAAGACCCATGAGCAGGCCATGAAAGAAGAGAGAAATCGAAGCTTTCCCTGGTTTTGTGTAGGACTTCATGCTTAACAGAGAGAAGCTCTGGGAGTTTGCAAATGATGCAGGAGGAGCAGCAGAAGAGGGTTGTGTTTGAGGTAAAAATCAGCCATGGTCTGAAAACAGGGCAAGAACCCCTGCTTGGTCAGGACTCTCCCCCTTGTATGCCACATCAAGGGCTCACTCTCTGCTCACTCTCTGCTTGTCTCAAGTGCTACCACACCTATGACAGCCTTGAAACCTCAAAGTTCAATTTAATTTTAAGACAAGGTTAGCCAAGAGCAGCAAACAGATCTGTTCAGGTTTTGTACTTAAAAGTTTTTAAGCTTATTCCTTCTTTGGTTTTGTATTTTTTTTTTTTTCCTGCTGCCTGTAGTTGCATAAAAAATTCTAAACCTAAAAACCAAGCAAAGATTCTGATTAATCATTTCTTATGTTTGAAGAAGAAAGGCTTTGGTTTTGAATTCTTCTGAAAACAGTCCTTCCATGCTGGGCAAACAGAGTTACCTGGCAACAAGGCAGGGAAAAATAAACGGAGCAGGAGGCAAAGGGGGGAGAGGAGCAGAGCCTGTGTTCTCCCCTGTGTTCTCCCCATATCCTGGTGGGCTCAGGTGCAGGTGCAAGAGGGTGTCCTGAGCTGGTGCCTCTCCAGGGCCATCAGCACCACTTGTCCTCCCCTCAACATTCATCTGGCTGTTGTGCAATGAGCCCAAGGAGCCCCCTCCTTGGCAGGGTGTGGGGACAGTCCCCAGCCACCCATCTTGTTCCATCTTCTCCGAGAGACCCCACACAGGACAGTGCTCAGAACATGACAGAGCATAATTTCCAGCTTGTTCCAGACAGTTTGTTCCAGCTACACTCCAGCTCTTTGAAGAGTCATCAAAATCCATCTTTGAAATGTCACATGATGAAACAGGTTGATTGGAGTTGTGGTGGAACATCTGAGGGTCAATTACACTCCCTGCATAAGAAACATTAGGCCATCCTGTCCTTAATCTTTTTTATGGCTTTGCCTGCTTTAAAAGCTATGTATATAAACAAGCCTTTAAATAAATAAACTTAGAAGCATAATCTCACACAGATTTTTACAAAACTCTGTTCAAACCATCTCAATCTTCAGGACAAACTAAATGGGTTGAAACCATTGCATTTCTCCCTGTAAAGTGGCTTTTAGAGATGACCCTTCTTTGAGCTCTCTGGGTTTTCCTACATGTGTAGGCAGATCAGTAAATGCAATACCAGCCATATGAGTTTTTTCCTTTTTATTCATTCAAGGATTTTACCAGTCCATTTGTGCACAGCATTAAACTCCTCATGAGCACTCATAATTCCTCTGTGCCCTGACAGTGTTTTCATCCACAGCTACACAGCTGCACAGCACTTTAGAGGAATTACACTGTATTTGCTACCTGGCTGATCAGCACAGTCCTCGATCATTAATAAAAGCCTCCATGATCAATACCCTGTTAAATCACGACTGGGATATTTTTAGAGGGATAAGCCTCTAAGAGGGGCTTAGGGCTAACCTGTGCTCACCCAAGTACCAGCTGGAACCTGTGAGCTTCTTGTTCCTGACCAAGACAACGTGCTGCCTCTACCCTTTGACTTTTTTTCTCAATAGAGAAGTGGTAGCCATGCCATGGTTAAGAGAGGAGTCGGGCACAAGACTTACGGTATAAGTAAAGTTCATTGTAACTCCAGCTGGCAGCTTCACAAGCCAGACTTAACTCACCTTCCCACCTCATGGCTGCTGGGAGTGCTGTTTAAAGACAAAGAGACTACACCAGGAGGGGTAGAAGCAAAAACCCCTGTGAGACATTCTGCCAGCTCAGCATGGGCAGGAGAAAGGGAGCACAGAGGTGTGGAGATTATGGAAAGTGCTGCATTTCCTTTAGGTCTTGTCCTGGTTTAGGGCAAATTTGGGAGGAAACCTCCGAATGGGGTCCCTCTGGAAAAGCAAACTCTAATGGCCCTTCCCCCAGTTGTTCCAGGAAAAAATCTCCTTAGAGAAAAGTGGAAAAAACCTGTGTAACAAACAAAGTGCCCACAAGCATAAAAAATGAATATGAAACAACAAAACCTCTCGCTACTCTGGAGAGAGATGGCAAAATCGAGAAAGTCCTTGCTGTGGCCTGTAGCTCAGCTCACCCAGTCTCTTATCAGTCCTCCAGCACTGGAAATGCTGTCCTGGGCCCCAGTGGGCCTCAGGTGTAAGCTCCCAATGCTCCTCTGGGTTTTTCAGTCCAGAGCAGGTTTAAACAGTCCCGAGAAAAAGAAAAAAAACAGTCCAGGGAACTTCTCTGACTCAGCTAGCTAAAAACTAACTAAAAGCACAGGAGATCTCTGTCCCACTGTCAGTCTGTGCTTCAGACAGCACAGTCCAGGAGTGGAATGTGAAGGAATGAGTGCAGTTTCTGCAAACAAACCCCACGCTGCTTCTTTCCCCCCTTTGTTATCAGAAGCAGTCTGGAAGGTACAGAACTTAATATACAGCATAAAGCAGAACAGACAATTGGAGATACAGGCATCATAAAGTCACCCTAGGACAGGTCTGTTCCTTGGGAACCTTTGCTCTGAATTTCTTTGTGTGGCATTCATCTGTTCCCTCAATAACCCTCCCATTTTGTAGTTGCAGCCAGCAGTAGCATCCCCCAAGCCTTCTGGTGGTCTTGGCCTCTCCTCACCTGTGCTCAGTCCACCTCAAAGTCTTGCTGACCTCCAATGTACTGGCTCCAGTATATCCACAGCCTTTTCATTCTGCTCCCTCTTCTTATGTGTCCAGGGCAGAACTACTTCTCTCTGAGCCCTGCAGCCATGCAGCCAGGCCCGGTTTGGAGATGAAAGGCTTTCCTGAGAGCCTGCTTGCAACTGCTGCTCCTTACTGATGTGCTTCCTTGTGTTTGAGCCAGTGTCAATTAACTGCCAAATGTAAGGAAAATCATTACAGTGCATCAGTTCCTCCTCTCTTTTACTTAGTGAATCAAAAATCACTCAGGCAGCAGAGCTGGAAGCAGTGTCCTGTGCTTTTAGGCAGAGACACAGCTAAGTCCTTCCTGGGATCCCAGGGCCCACAGGCACACAGGCAAACCAAGGACCTCCCCTTGGAAGACTCTGGTAGGGACAGGACAGTCCAGGCTGCTGGGTCACCTGCCTGCCTGGGTCTGGGTCACAGCCTGTGGCCAGCTGTGCCAGGATGTTAATGGTTAAATGCTCCAGGAACTGCCTTGGTGCAGAGCACACAGCTTTATCCAAGCGCTCTTCCAGCAGGAACTGAAGCCACCAGAGCTCCTCTCCCCAGTCACCCTGTCCCAGGCTCTGGCTCCTGCATTTATTCTCTTGCTGGACACCCACACCTATTTCCTTCTCCCTCTACTTCCCAAAAGGCAGGTAACACCTTCCCTTTGTGTCTCCCTGGATGGGCCTCAGCCTGCTTTTCTGGGGTCCATCACCTGCAGAGCTCTCCTGGTCAGACAACCAGGCACCCACCAAAGCTGCTGACACAGCATCACCTCTCCAGCTCCTTTCAGCCACTGTGAATCTCCTCCTCTTCCCAGCGTGCCTCAAGGGAAAGGGAAGTCATCTTTTCAGTCCCATGGAGGATGCTAAATGTCTGTCTGGAAGTCTATATGCAACTCAAAAGTCATTATTAGCCTTGTTCGTTTATTGACGATTGATGGAGAGATGGGAAGACTGATTCGGTGATCAGAATTCGATTTTACTCAGATTTTCCAGAAGCTT
>VZUI01071925.1:0-16053 GCA_013401135.1 Cettia cetti
TTTTTTTTTTTTTTTTTTTTTTTTTTTTTTTTTTTTTTTTTTTTTGTGGAACTGGGTGGTAACCACTGATTACACCAGCTCTAACCTGGAGTATTCTCAAACACACAAACCCTTTCAGGTTCACTGGCCATCCTAGGCACTTTGCATTTTCACTTTGCTCTCAATTAGATTGTCTAATGGTTGACTTCCTTCTCCCTTGCCTGCAGGTTCTTCAGGGTCTGGATTACTTGCATACAAAATGTCGAATCATCCACACAGATATAAAGCCTGAGAACATCCTGCTGTGTGTGAATGACCAGTACATTCGCAGGCTGGCTGCAGAGGCAACAGAGTGGCAGAGATCTGGGGCTCCCCCACCATCTGGCTCTGCAGGTGATTTATTTTTTTATTATTATTATTATTTCCCCTGAAAATTGATGCAGTTTCTCCCACGCACCCCCAAATCATCACTAAGGAAAACTTCCTGAGTACAGTGGAACAATAACGCAAGTAACCTTTGAAAACCTGAGTGTAAATTGGGAAATTAGTCATAAATTGTAGCTCAGATGACAGGGAAGGCAGTTTGTGTCAGAAAACAAGAGGGAGGATAAATGCACACTGGAGCCTGGTTTTAACAACAGCTAACCTGGCACTGGTAAAGTCAGTCTTATGTAACACAATGTTGATGCACTCAGTATAGAACTGGTGTAAGAATCTGGCAAAATTTTCACATTTCCTTCAAAAGTTTATTACTTTTCATTGCATGATGCTGGAAATGCATTTGGTGAGAGTTTCAACAAGATGAGTTACCTGTAGTCAGTTTGAAGAAGTCTGGAAAACTCTAACATAAACAGCTTCCTTGACATGCAAACATCCCTAAAGATCTAAAGAGGGCAAATTCTCTTGTGTTCCTCCTCAGAATATCCATCTGTAGCTGTGTGTACTTTTCAAAAAGCACTGCAGTGTGTATTGGAAGGCTCTGTCAGTCATAATCTTACAACAATCTTGAGCTGAACTGATCACAGCATGCCTTAGCTTAAGGAAGCTCCCTGAAGTTTGGTATTTTAATGCTTTGATTTGCATTTTCATTTGGGTAGGATGCATAATACATGCAGTAAATGAAGCTACGTGACAGGAAGTTTAAGTCTTTGATATCAGTCAAGTAAGTCTCCTGTCTGAAACTTGAATTATGCATTTGCTCATTTAATGTTTTTATTTTTTTATTGTTGTGTTTCTGTAGAGAAATGAGCCTTCAAAATCACATTTGCTGAGATCATTAAAATGTTGTTATCAAACCACGTAGGGAAGATGTACCTTAACATCAGAATGCAGTTGCAGTTTTTGAGTATAGCCATACTGATTTACTGATCTTCCTTTCTCTTTCAGTGAGCACTGCACCACAGCCAAAACCAGTAAGTGTAATAGCTTTCATCTGTTAGTATGAATCTACTGATATTATCTCCTGCATTGTTTCATAATCCAGTCAGCATTAAGAGAAAGCAATCTCATATCAGAAGGAAAAAGTGTGATTTGTGTTTGGCATAGGCATCAGGTTCAATGCTGTCCTGGACTTGTAAATGGTATTAGCTCATTTATCACCAGAACAAGGAGTTCTTGTGGTGATCACAAGGGCTGTTGGGAAAGTGACTGTTCTGTGGAGTCTGAGATGTCCCTCACTTGGAGAATAATGTAGGTTTTCCAGGTCATGGCAAAATTGCACTGATAAGAGTCATAGACAAGTGGTTCAAAACCCAGAATAGCTGCTTTTTATCTGGGAGAGGAGCTGTCTCCAGCATTTTCATCACAGACTGCTTCCTCAGCTCTATGATAAATTAAACCTTGGTGCATTTTAAATTTATTGAAGTATAAAATGTTAAGTCCAATTTCTCTGCTTGCTTCTGTGTAGGCTGACAAAATGTCAAAGAATAAGAAAAAGAAGTTGAAAAAGAAGCAGAAAAGACAAGCTGAGTTGTTGGAGAAGCGAATGCAAGAGATAGAGGAAATGGAGAAGGAAGCAAACCCTGGGCAGACACAGCCTGAAGAGGAGGAAGAAGCTCAGACCCCTCTGGAAATGCTCATAAAAGTCAGTCCACCAGAGGAAAATGTCAGCAAAAAGCCAGGTATGGACCAAAAGCATTGCCAATATGGCATGGACAGTGTTGTCCATTTACTCATGGGTATGAGGAGGGAGTGAATGAAACAGGTGAAATGACAGCAACCACCTCACCTTTAGCTGAGGTAATTTCAGCTCATTTCACCTGTTTGCATTGAGTTCTGTCCTTCTGATGAGGCTGGGAAATCTCCTGTTAAAAACTGAGTGAATGGCTGCATTCAGTTACATTCAGAGTACTCCTACCTCTCAGGGTGCCCTTGAACATCTTCCAGCTATTTATTAAGACATCATCTGCTTCATTCTCATTTTCCCCTCTTGCAGCACAAGGCCTTGCCCAGGAGGGATCTGATCTCCCAGAAAAACGCGCGGCAGAAATCAACTGCAACGGAGTGACGGCCATTTCGGACTTGGCAGACTGTGGCAATGAAGGGTCTGTGCGACTCGAGGACGACCTGCACAACGCCAATGACTGTGGCAATCACCCTCACACACAGAAGACTGAGAACTTGCACGGCTGTAATTACAGTCAGCACAACCATGGCTCAGAGAACAGGCCTCAAGAAGCAATGTCGGACTCGTTTGTGCCCTTGGCCACAGAGGATTCCATGGTGTGCCAGCCCACATCCAACCAAAAGCAGGCCTTCAGTGAGCAGGGGATCAACAATTTTCAGGAAAGCATCAGGACAGAGATCCCTTCAGAGGATGAGAATGAGAATAACAGCCCGACAGACAACAAAGGTATAAGAGGAACCTTGTAAGAAAGGCTCCTTGATGTGGGAGATTTCTTTACAACACTTCATCATATGAATAGAAATGTGCATTTGTAGGCACAAGTGATCAGAACCACCTGGTGGAGAGTTTTCCTGCCAGGAGTAATTAATCTGACAATCAAGCTCCAAGATATTTGCTGTTTGTTTATGCTGGTGGTAGTTGTGCCTCAGTTTTGACTTTTGAGTGCATAAATATCCCTACTTTTTAAAAACACTGATACCTTTGGTTTTCAGTGGAGAAACATTTTCCTCCTTTGAGTCAGGTGTTGCTTATGTGATTTTCATTAAGCCTACAGATTGACACTTGCTGTTAAATTAAGGGATAGGTATGTTCAGTGTATTCTGATAGTTTGGCTCTTAATATGGAGCAAAGGTAACTTCTCTCTGTTACTCAAGATGGGTAAATGTAAAAATACAGCTCAGAACAAAGCTTATACAGTGTAGGGAAAGAAACCCAACTTCTTTAATGCTTTTATTTAAATATGATTTTCTTCAGAGTGGAAAAAATGTGTTTTGTAGGCTTAGGAGAAAATAAGACATGAAATAGTGTACAGCAATTTAAGCACAGTCCAGGTGTTAAAAATATGAATTGGTAAAACTGTCCATTTCTGCACCTTTGTGTCCATGCCAGGTGATATATATCTGCTTGGAGAAGGAGGGTAAAACTACCATTTGTACTTACTATAAAAAGTATTTTACTAATTTCTTGCCAGAGTACCACTAGGGGAGTTAAATGGATGAAAAGTAGCAAGAGAAATTTAGATTTTGAAACTTGAACTGCACTTTGCTAGATGCTTCTGCTAGGTTAGTGCCATCTTTTGCTTCTCACAGCCCTCTCCCAAATTTACAGCTTCAAACTCTCCCAAATTTTAGGTTTAGAGGTACAGCTGGATGTCATTTAGTGACTTCTATTTCATTCAATTTTCCCAATATATCCTTTAGCTCTTGTAAATGTGTTGCAGCAGTGAGTTATAGGTATGTCAGAAAGATGCTGTAACATGGGGGCTCCTCCTTGAAAGATTCAGGAAGGCTTAATGGGGGTTGTGAGGTTTGTTTTGTTTCTGGCAGTGCCCTTATTTCAGCAGAGGGTTTTGGGTTTTTTTTAATATAGACAGACTGTGCAAAAAATGCTGGAAAATAGTCACTGGTGCATATGCTCATTTATCCTTCTGCTTAACGACACCAGTTGGGTCTTAACGATGTTGTTGATAGTGCAGAGTGATGCTCATTTTTATATCCAAGCATCAGGGAGGGAACAGTTTTGATCCATCAGAAAAACTTGCTGGCTCTGGGGGGAGGTTGATAGGATTTGGGTGACAGATGGTGACACTGCCTATGTAGCTTTAATCAGCTGTTGTACACATTGCCTCTAGGAAAATCAGCTGCTGGGAATTTCCTTCTTAATCCTCTTGAGCCCAAGAATGCAGATAAGCTCAAAGTGAAGATAGCTGACCTAGGAAATGCCTGCTGGGTGGTAAGTTTAGTCTTTTCACATTGACTTTTTAAAGCTGCAAATTCAGTCAGTTTGCCAAGATGGAAAATAATCTGTAAAACACATCCTTAGACCTGGCTGTGAAAGCAGTGACAGTTTGAAACTATGACGGGGAAAAAAAAAGGGGAAAGCAAGGACACAAAGAAAGAAATGGTCCTCTAAACACAAGATTTCAGTCCATGCTTTGGGTGCCTCACTGGCATTTGATTACTTTGTATAGGGCTGTGAGCCATGTCACATACAGAGTGTAGAAATCTGCTCGTGTGAAACTGCTGAAGGAGTTTCTCAGTCTCCAGGAGAGCTGCAAAGTTGCAAACGATTGCTCTGATGTGCTGGTCCTGTAGCTTGTCAGACCATTTCAGTGCATTCACAAGCACATGAAAGAGATTCACACAATAAAACTCCCTAGTTTTATTCTTTGATGGTTGTGCTGTGCTGTTTTCAAATGTTTGACATTTCAAAGAGAAGAAATATCTCTTTTTACTTGGCTTCTAAAATGGCAAATTACTTCAGATCTGTTGGGAGAGATGAGGCTCAACTCAGAATTGCAAGGTTATTTCTCACATTGGTGTTGCTTATCTGCTTTAAGGTAGCTGGACCATGGCCTGTCTGCCAGGACTGGGCAGGAGATGCTGCAGAGTCTTCTTTTATTCTATTTTTGTGGCTTGCTTTCCTCTAAATTGCTGGACTATCTCACTTGAGGAGAAGTATCTCATGTAGAACATTTAAACAGCACTTACAGGAATATAAGGAAATAGTTCATGAGGATGTAAAATGCAGCTGAAATGTCATGGTAATGAGCTTTGATCTGCTCTGGCCTTCCAGGTTGTTGATTCTCCTCTTCTAAGCAGTCTTGAGCTGTTTAGTAAAACATTTCTTCTCTTTAGCACAAGCACTTCACTGAAGACATCCAGACCAGGCAGTACCGGTCCCTGGAGGTGTTGATAGGGTCAGGGTACAACACCCCTGCTGACATCTGGAGCACAGCCTGCATGGTGAGTTCTGCCACCTGGGCATGTTCCTCCTCTCTGCTCTGCCCTCTGAGCCTCTGAGGGGCTGGCAAAAATCCCTTACAAGTGTTCAGTCAACTTCCAAACTTGCTGAATAACATGTTTGCAGACCAGAGTTGGTTTTTTATTTATCTTTTTTTTTTTTTTTTCTTCTCCACATGTGGCTTGGCTTTTCAAAGTTTTGTTGTCCAGCATCAGCAGATTTCAAACATGATTCTGTTTTGCCATCATGCTTTCTGAAAAAACAGGACAACCAGGCAGTTCTGAACACAATGTCTTTTTATATTTTAAAAAAAGCCTTTCTGCTGCATCTAGCACTGTTTCACAAGTGCCTTCAGTATCATTTTTAATTTTAATCATCCTCTGCAGGTTTGGAATTGATGTTTAGTCTGAGTAATGCTGAGATGAGGCTGGAGCTGTTCCTGTTACAGCTGGCAAATTTAGAATATGACAATGAAAATAAAATCAGTCAAGCCACTTACCACATGTGCCTCTTCAGTGTCTCTGTCTCTTGTACAAATGAAAGCTTGGGTTTTACAATTTAAGCTTGGAAAATAGACATTTTTGCTGTCTTGGAAAACAAGCAGGGATTTTGATGAATGTGGTAAAAGAAAATGCAGTAGGGTCATGTTTTCTCTGCAGAGCATGTGGCCAGAATTACACAGTGTGCCTGATTCAATTGTTTGGCACCAGCAGTTCATAAAGAAAACTGAGAATACAGAAGGTCAGGGGTAGTGTTCTGAGTACAAATGAATACATAAAGGGTGAATGTGTTACAGAATTTAGGAGTGGTGAGTTGAAATGAGTGCAGATGTTTTTCTCATTTAAAACATGTTTTCATCTTTACAGACAGATGTTCAGAGACTGTTTAAAAAGACATGGGAAAATTGGGGAGAGGGAAGAATCCCAAAAAACCCCAAGCAAAACAAACTAAAAATAACCAACCCCAGAAACTGTAGTCTGGACATGGTGTTATTTTTGCAAAACTCTGAAGAGGAAAGGCTAAGCATGTGAAATACCTTAACTTTGTGGTTAACTGGTAGTCCTGCACCCAAAATTCATCCCAGGTGTGCCTATGATGTTTTTCATGCAGTTTCTAAAGCGTTGCAAAGTCACTGCACATTTTAGGCTGTAATAAATACTCCTATTTTAGATTATAGCTGTTTACTCTAGTTCTGCAGGTTATTCTTTCCCACTCCTTTGCTTCTGACCCACAGAGATTTGCAGTCAACCTGCAGCACATCTTAGTGTTTTGAAGTGATTTAATGTGCTCATTTCTGTTTGTTTAGGCCTTTGAGTTGGCAACAGGGGACTATCTGTTCGAGCCTCACTCTGGGGAAGATTACTCACGAGATGAAGGTCTGTTTGGCTCAGTTTTTCCTTTTTAAAGTGGGACTTGAACCTCAATGGCTGCCTCTTCAAAATGAGTCTTGTCTTACAAATCAGTAATGCAAAAGCTCCTTGCAAAAAGATTTACCCAAATCAGCACCAACTGTGTTCAAGCCTCTGCAGTAAAACACTGTGCAACGAAGTCCATGCCCTTGTTCTGGTGTTTTGCATTCTTCTTTGCTGTATTCTCTACCTTGTCTCTGATTGTGCCTCAAATTGCCCATATTTGTTTTCCCCTTGCCTCTTGTCTTTGTTGTTGCTTAGTGTAATCCAGCTTCAGGTGGGTTTCCAAAGTAATTTTTAAGGGATAGTGTCTTTATCCTTATGTCCCAGAGCATGAAACCAGCATAGAGAGGTTTTGTGTGGATTAATCTCACTGTCTTTTTATTTTGTTTGTTTTTCACATGCAGATCATATTGCATTGATCATAGAACTTCTGGGGAAAATACCTCGCAAGCTCATTTTGGCAGGAAAATATTCCAAGGAGTTTTTCACCAAAAAAGGTAAAAGGAAACAAAGCAAATACCATTTTATCCCCTCATCCATTGCCCAAACACACAGGAGTGTCTTGCTGGAAATGCCAGTCAGAAATAGATGCCAACAAAGATGGTATCTTTAAGTCTTTCCTTTGTTTTATGAAGTGCTTTATCAGTAAGACTGCAGCTAAATGTAAGGTGGTTTTATTTAGCTGATGTCTTTCAGCTAAAGGTGGGAACTCACTTTTGAAGGCTTTTCTAGAGAGCTTGACTCAATTTCTGGTATGCCAGGCACCTGAAATAGAGCCTGGCATCATGAGCCGTGTTGCTCAGAGCACAGAACATTATTACAAAGTCCTAAGTACCCCAGAAATGTATCGAGTCAAAAAAATTAGGTTTTGATCTAGTTTAATAATTCTTTTTATAAGAACAAGCCCTTCTTTATTAGTAGTGTATTGCTTTCTCAGTGCCCCATGCATTGCATGTGTTCCAGAATCAGTGGCACAGTTTATCTGTCATGTCAAGCAGCATCATTGGTGATTTAATGAAGTTAATAGTTGCTGATAGGGGATCTGACATAGCAGGAAGTAAATTTCTATATCAGGCTTCTAAAGCAGATAGAAAAGGAGGTTTAATACAATTGACTTCTCCCTTCAGCATGCCCCAGCACTCTGTATTCCCTGTGCCCAACTATTAGAAGAGTCTCTGAGTTCACTCTGTCATGTTTGGCTGTTCAGCCAGTTTTACTGAGCTGCTCTGTTCCCATGTCTTGCACTTAACCCATTTGTCTTGGGTTTTCAGGTGATCTGAAGCACATCACCAAACTGAAGCCCTGGGGCCTTTTTGAAGTGTTGGTGGAAAAATACGAGTGGGCCCAAGATGAGGCAGCTGCATTCACAGACTTCTTACTCCCTATGCTGGAGCTGATCCCAGAGAAAAGAGCTACAGCAGCAGAGTGTCTCAGGCACCCCTGGCTTAACTCCTAGAGGCTTCCAAGCAATGCCACAACATTATACTCTGGTTTACAGCATAGCCTACACACCCAGCTGCCCTTTCCCAGATCCATTTTTCTCCTTGTTCACTTTCAGTGTGGAGTTCTTCCTTCAAGGCATCCGAAATTTTAGATAAATCTAACCTGTTCTGCTGAGTTTGTTGTGTGACTTAATGGGGACTCTGCTCAGCCAGTGGGCATCATCTGTGTTTTTTGCCTTGATTGGGCTTCACCAAAGACTAATTGACTGGAATAAGAGATTTTTCCTCAGTCTCCTCACTGTTAGGCACCGTGTGTGACAAATGTGAGCTCACCCGTGCTCGGATTTCTCCCTTAGCTGAATTCCAACTCTCCTTTCTTCCCATGAAGATCTCATTGACTCAGGAGTCAATTTTCCCACTGTTGATCCAGTAGCTATTGATGGAGGTGAGAAGTAACAGTTGGCATCAAGGTGGTGCCAGATCCTTGTTAGAGCAAAGATCTTGAAATCCTCCATCACTCTCTGGGTGTCTACTGTATTCTTTGCTTTCCAATCACAAACTTTTATTTAGTTCTAGCTGCTTTCAAAAGAGCTTTTTAAACCTAGGTTTTAGTATCCTTTATTTCTTCCTCCAAAGTGCCCTGTCCATTTACTTCTCCTTCCCTGTGCCCTTGATAGTCAGAATAGTTTCTGGACTTGGTGATGTTTTCTACTTCAATGCCTGTGACTAAAAGGTGACAAGCAAAATAAGCAAAAGCTGGAACTGATTCAACGCACAACCCTCAGCAAACAGATGGGTGCACCCTCAGCCTGCAGAGAGAGCCTTATTGCAGGCAACTCTTAACATTATAGTGAGCCATAAGTTTTGGGGGTTTTTTATCCCTTACTGGCACTTTTTTGCCTTGCTTGAGGTATTCATGAGAGATTGGCTTTCACTGATGCAGTCTGCTCTGACTTTTCATGTTTGACCATTCACCTTTTTTTTTTTTTTTCCCCCCCCAAGGAAAGGGTTGCAGTGCCTGTATCATCACAGCCATGCTGCTGCAGCCCTGGACTTTGGACATCAACACTTGAAGTGTAAAGATTTCATTTGCTTCAGGTGCAGGCCTTCAGAAATAACTTCCCAGGATGGGACTGCCTTTTATTTTCTGGGCCATTAGCACAAGAAGAGAGCTAGCAGAAGTGGAAGAGAACTGACTTTTCCACATAGATAATGGATTAGAAGCTGTCTCTAGAGTTAGCCCCAAGTAAAAAGGGTTCTGTGGGGTTTCTATGTAAACTTCTCAGAAGGGGTCTGGACATAATGAGTTAAATGGGTTAATTTTAATTAAAAGTTAAATCACTGTGGCATTTGATTGTTCTATGATGGCTTCTTCTAGACTTGCCCATCCTGTTACAGATTTAGTGCATCCGACTCTTCTCTAAGCAAGATTTGGCAGCGTTGAGACTTCAGAGTCACTTCCTTACTCTGGACCAAATGGGCCTTTGGATTTGTGGTGGCTTGCAGAGGATAGAAGTTGCTGGAGACCATGCAGATGCTATCCAAGACAAATTCCATTGCCAAAGCTGCCAAGACCACTGTTACGTGTCACTTCTGTGTGTGTGTTTGGGAACTGTGGTTCGTAAGGGTCATTCACTCACAAACCAGGTCATTTAATCCACTTGAACACTTTCTCCAGTTCAGAGCCTGATTTGGCTTATTATGCAAATCATGCTGCATGTTCCTTTAGTGGTAGATCAGGTTCTCTATGCATATAATAAAGAAAGGCAGGTAACATACCAAAAAATGTTTTAAACTGCTGAGTTAACCTTTTTTTGGTTTGTTTTTTTTTCCTTTCATCTGGCATTTTCCAGTTGTGGGTCACTTGTGTATCTGTTACAGGACTGCAGACAGTCCAGGGTTCCAACTGACTGTGAAGATACACTGGCAGGGCAAACAATTCCTGTGGTCTTGAAAGCTCACCTGGTCCTGCCTACTTGAGACTGGCTGATGAAGGAACATTTCCCAGAAGGGGTCTGCACTCTTTGACTGTTGAGAGCTCCTGCCCATCCTTCCTTCCCTTCCCTCTGCCAGCCCTGGCTGGAGGAGGGTTTATTTTTACCATGGTAGCCAAGGCTAGAGGCAGCTTTGAGTTGAAGACCTGCAGAAGCAGCTGTCGTGATTCAGTCTTGTACCGTCTGCTCGTTCACTTGGGGTTTGTTCCATTTCCAAACTGCCATGAAGTGCTCACACTAAAGGATTTGTACTTGCTGTGTCAGTCTAAAACCTGAAGGAAAATACATTTTTATTCTTTCTACTTGGGTGCTTTGTCTTTTTTTTTTTTTTTTTTCCTTTGTGAAACCCCTACAATAAACAGATTATTTAATAACTGAGCCCTAGTCTTCATACATTCCCCTTGTAATTCTGAGTCAGGGGATCACGGATGGAATTTGCTTCACTGGTGAACACTCAGTTTTGTTTTCCAGAATGAGGTAGGTAAAAATTTTGTTGCTGGTATTGTGATCCATTTTAAAAAGAGAAGAGTAAAAAATAGGACAACCCTTTCCATTCTAAAATATATTTTTCTTCAAGTTTGTCATATCTCTGCTGTCTTACCTAGCCAAGAGTCTCAATAAAACCTTCCCAAACACATTTAGAGGGATGCATAAAACTGGAAGATTACAACTGAACTGAATTGAATGCTGCAGGAACCAGCAATTTTCAGTGAGTAGAGATGAAAATGATAATGCAGGTTGATTTGGGGTTCTGACCAGGCAAGAGCTGCTTTGTCTTCTGCAGGAATGAGTTGTGCCAAGGGCTGCCATGGGTGTGTGTTGCATGGCATGGGAGATGATGGCTAAATCAGATTAATTGGGTGGTGCAGGGAGTTGATGCAGACTGGCACCATCTGTGCTTTGCAGGTGCTGTCCCAGCCCTGCTGCAGCCCAGCATGGTGGTTCCTGGTTTTGCTGGTTGGTTTTCCTTTTTTTCCTCAGAAAAGTGCCCTTTTCCAGAGGTTGTATTTGGTTATTGGTGCCCAGAGTAGGAAACTCATTCATGGCTCAGCTGGGAATTGGCCTGTCATGGAATTCTTCCAGTAAAAGGCAACCTGGGATATGGCAGAGGGTTTCTTCTGCCCTCAGGAGATGAGCACAAAACCCAAAACACTGATGTTTTGGTGGTGTTTTTTTTAATTCAGAAGTAATTTCCTCAAAAGAAGGTGTACAAACCCCCCTAAAAGCAGCAAATTGCCCTCATTCCCCTCTTGTCCCTCTTGTTGATGCACTCAGAAGAACTCTTATGTCCATTTTGGGCTCTTCCCACCAAATAAGCTCCACAAGAGCTGTGAGCCAAGAGTGGCCCCATGGATGAAGAAAACAGCTGTAGAAAATCCACAGAATTTGGTAAGTTTAAGCTTCCTAGAAGAGTCACTTCAAAGAAAAGGGCTGATGGAAGAAGAGCTCTGGATGTCCCTGGGAACAGAAAGAGAAGTCAGCTGTTGGGAAATGGAGTATGACTTCCAATTTTATGCTTGTTTTATTTTGCACTTAGCAAGGGTTTGTGCTTTCCCAGTTTTGGGAGGCCAAGCAAAGACTTTTTTTTTAACCACAAATAAAACCAATGTGACCCCAGCACCAAAATCAGCTCTCAATCCTTGGGTAATCAGAATACAACAGTGGCATTGTGGATGCTGGGAATATAAAAAATCTGTGGATTATCACTTACGTGGTGATCAGCTCTGTCAGTCATTTCCCTCTTCTGTAAAACAAAAAGAGAATTGCAGATTTAATGTGTAAAACTGAAAGCATGGATGTGTTTTGCAGGTTTGTTTTCAAAAAATAAGTTTAAAACAAGTTGAGGAGAAAGCCCCAGAGGCCTGGGAAAGGTAATCTGGATAAATTTGGGTTCCTGCCTCGTTCTCCATCAATTTTCTTCCTGCTGCTGGCTCCCCATCCCTACAGAGCAGTGTGTGACTGTGGCAGGGATGAAGCCACCCACCCATCCACCCCAGCAACAGCAATGACCTTGATGCCTTAAGCTTTAGCTTTCATATTTTCCAGATTCTGTAGTGCATTGGTATATAACTCTGAACTTCACATGAAGCCTTAGCAAGTTCTCCTCATAGTGTGGTTAGACAAAACAATCCTTTTCCAGCCCTAGAACCAAGGACACTGTGTGGCTTCAGCCCCAAAAGTATAAACAGCAAATTGAGGAGAGCAAACTGGGAGGATGGGACTTCATTACCTGAAGATGCAATTGAATGAAGATGTAATTGAACAATGAACCCCAACATGTAAATAGACCAAAACTTACAAAAGTGTGAAAACTCGTGACCCCTGGTCCATCTTGGGCAGAGCCACAGCCGGGCTCTTGTACTGCCCAAGGTGCATCCTTTGAAGGCCTTTCAATAAACACCCACTTTATTCTTTAACTCTGCTAGCCTGTTCCAGGCAGCCTCACAAGGCAGAGAGGTTTTCCCCCAAGCTGTGGGGCTGAAACACTGCCCCAGGAGCACTCAGGAGCACTGACCTTTATCCTCCACTTTGAAATCCGAGGGGAGGAGGTTGTCCTGCCTGTTGCCCAGCACGAAGGCCAGGAAGGAGAGGATGAGGGCGTCCAGGATGCCGATGATGCACAGGATGTAGGCCCAGCGCACGGTGCAGGCACCCAGGGTGTATTTGTCAGTTTTGTCCCCACACATTCTCTTCACCTCGCTCGAGTCCCAGCCGTCGGGGTAGATCAGGCAGCCGATCATCAGCCCTGTGGCTGCAGGGACAGGGGGACATTGGGGCTCCTTTTTAGCTTTTTGTGTTTTACATGGGTTCTAGCTTTGTAGATTGCTGTAGCTTCTAGTATTTCTCCTTTCTTCCCTACCTTTTGTAACAATAAGCCAACCTTATAAACACATTCCTAAATATTGTCTTATTCCAAGAAGAGAACCAACTTCAAGAATATTCTGTTTTCCAACCAGAATCTGGACCAGGTATAATAAAAGTGGGGCAGGAGAAACTTCTGGACTGCTTCCAGAGGGTCAGGACTTCAGGAATTATTACCTAACCAACTAACCTTTTAATTGGACAGTATATGATAAGTGTACTAATCTACTAACCTTATAAAAATAGTAGAATTACTGTACCACGTGTACTTTTCTCCATGTTGTTCACCTGAAAGCTTTCAACTAAAGGTTTGCTTTTATATTCACTCCAATTGGAAAGATGTATTCTATTTTCTAGGCATCAACACTGAAGTGGAGAGAGCAGCTGGAGGAGCAAACATCACTCTACAAATACATCAGGTACTATGGACTTGTCCCTTGAAAGGTGCTCTGGTTGCTCATCCCTGTGGGCTCTGCTCTGCTCCACAGGCAGGGAGGAGCAGATCTGCTGTTCTGCCTTCCCACCACTCAAGGATGTGCAGCACCAGCATCTCCTGAGCGTTGCCCAGGCAACGTCTCTGCTCCCTCTGCACAGAGCCCTGGCCACTCCAAGGAAATGTCTTCTCCAAACAAAACTGGGATGGGTTCAGTCTGTGTCAGATGGACACCCTGGCCTAGCACCTTGCAGCTGATTCCAGCTTAGGGTTTGCTAAGGTGGAGCTGCTGTCAGCAGCAGCCTTGCAGGCAGATTAATTCTGCTTGTTCAGCTGTGGTGGTTCCAGCAGCAGCTCCTCCTGTGACTGCTCTCAGAGCTCACACACAACCTCGAGAGCTGCTCCAGCCTGGCCACGGAGTCCCCAGCACTTCACCTTTGCAGCTTTGCCATGGCAGCTGCACCATCCCTGGTGCCAGCAGGCTGCTGAAGGGCAGCTCATGCCCCAAAATCTCAGAAGTGCCTTTTGTCCCCTCTCAGAGAAATTGTATTTACTGGACAAGAACAATGACCAGGCTTGGGATGAGTTCATATGCAAAGTTTTGGGACATGATTAACAAAACCCCTTCACGTGCTCCACTCTTATGCTGGAAGTAACTGGTGCAGATGTGAGGCAGCTCCTGACTCCTCTCACACAAGAACAACTCCGTGGAGAAGCAGATGTTTGTCCCTGCCCCTCCTGGACATCTGCAGCCTCCTTAAATGCACCTTGCCCCACACCAGTGCCCTTTATCTGCCACGGGGTGCTCAGTAAACCAGAACCCCCTTCTGGGGCACTGGCCTTGTCCTTTGCAAAGGTTTTCTTTTTCCTTGGCTTGAGGACAAGCCAGCAGCAAGGTGAGCAGGCAGCTTCCTTGGCCTGCAGAGAGGATTTCTCTGGAAAAGCAGTTGGTTAACTACAAACAGAATAAATCTTCCCTGTAAGTAACAGAGAAATGGGGGAAGCAAGAAATAATTTCTGTGAAATTGTGCCCTGGTGCAGAGCAAAGGCCAGGAATTGAAACTTCTTTTGGCCTATCCACTTTTTAAAATAATTCCTAAAATGCAGCAGTACCTGTCCATCTGGCCAGAACTGCCTGTGACAATTTTCTCTTCCCCCATTCAGAACAACAACCACAAAAAAAAACAAAAAAAAAAAAAACAACAAAAACAAACCAACGTAAAAACCCAACCACCACAGCAAAGCCTTTCTCTGCTCCCGCTCCCCAGGAGGCTGAGCTGCCCCAAGCTTCTTATCTAAATCTTTACTTGAGCTCGATTCTTTAGCTGGGAACTGAAGCAACCCCGCAGCCTCCTCCCCCGGGTGTCAGCGGGGCTGTGCCCAGGGCTCGCATGAACGATTCAGGAGCAGCAGAGCGCTGGGTTGGGTTTCAGCTGAGGCTTAAACGCAGGAGTTGGGTTACCAGGTGTCTCAAGTGCCTTGGGGGAGAGATGGGGAAGGCTTGAGAACCAAAGGGATGAGCAGCAAAATAAGAAAATGCGAGTGATGGTACCGAATCAGTCAGTCAGCCCCCTCCTCGTGTTTCATCTTCCTCGTGCGTTATTCCCTGAGCTCAGGGAGTTACTACAATGGCCCAGCCAACGTCATCGCTGCCTCCCTGCTTCATTCCTGCAGGATCCCAAACACAGGAGAGCGCTCTGTGCCCTGGTGGGGGGGTTTTTGGTGCTCTAGAACTAATCCTCTGAAGCCTCCCTGCGGCTGAGCAGCAGCAGTGGCGCTGGGAGAAGCTCCCCCAGGTAAGTGAGGCCACAAGGTTTGGCAGCATCACCCGACATGCGGCGACTCTGCCGCGTCTCAGCTGCTCTGGAAGGAGTTTTTTACTAAAAACTCCCCACTGGTGACCAGCAAGGGAGAGCAAATGACGTGGAGGTGACACGGGGGTCTCCTAACTGGCCAAACCCCCATCCCCATGAGAGTCGAGGGCAGAAGGGGACAAGGGTCGGGCCGTGGGCAGCCCCCGCTCCCCGCGCATCCCCCCGGCCCTGCTCACCCGCTGCCAGCTGCATCCAGGCACAGACTTTGTAGACCGTGGCGGCGTTGCAGAAGAAGAAGAGGCTGAAGCAGAGGATGGTGCCGATGATGAGGAAGGTGGAGACGCCTACGAAGAACATGGCAGTTTTGAAGGCACTGGAGGGGATGGTGCCGAAGTCCAGGGGGCTGCCCTTGCAGATGAGCTCACCGGTGAGCGCGTTGCCGATGCAATAGGAGAAGAGGCCGAAGTAGCCGGCCTGCGGCGTGTCGATGCTGTCGCCGATCCAGTAGGGCTGGATGAAGGTCACCACCATCAGGATGGAGAAGCAGAGCGTGAAGAGGGCCCAGAGCACCCCCATGGCCCGCGCATTCCGCACATAGTTGGTGTGGTAGATCCGGGCCGCCTCCTGCGCCGGCAGCAGCTTGGACATGGCGGGGGCAGCACCCCCGGCCCCGGCCCCGCTCCGGCCCCGCCCGGCGGCAGCGGGGGCGGCGGGAGGCTCCGGCAGCGGCGGCACCGCCCGGGGGGGCT
>VZUI01071949.1:0-47927 GCA_013401135.1 Cettia cetti
TCTGCCCATTCCTGCCGTTCCAGCTTGGTGCTGCTCAGGGTCTTGCAGGGGGGGCACCGGGATGAGACTGCCCCATGGTTTTGTGAAGCAAAGCCTCTCCTCCATCCCTTCCCGTCTCGGCCAGAAGGCCGTCACGAGGCTCCTGGTTCTGTTTTGTTGTTAATGCTGTTGTTGTTGTTTGGTTGCCTTGTTATACATACCAGTGAAGAACTGCTATTCCTATCCCCATACTTTTGCCTGAGAGCCCCTAAGTTTCTAAATTATAATAATTCGGAGGGAGAGTGTTTGCATTCTCCATTCCCAGGGAGTCTCCAGCTTTCCCTGGCAGACACCTGTCTTTCAAACTAAGACAGGTTATAAAAGTGATCAAAAAATATGTTGTCGTAACAGAAATTCTTATCAGGATGATGCAAAGGAAGTGCTCAGTAAAACCTTGTTTTATAGTTCCTGGAGCCCTAAGAGCATTACTTTGCCTCATGCAATGAGAAATTACTCTGCAGCTGCCTTTCAGAACATCTTTCTACCATCACACTGATCCTTTTCCAAAATATTTTAATGCACATGTCAGACTCAGCAAGACACTTGACTAAAAGTTGTGATTGGATGTAAATTTTCTCAATACAAAAAAACTTAAATTGCCTTTCAGCTTTCTAAGCTGAAATGGTGCTTAGATGTCATACATGTATTTCCAGTTCTCTTCTCCAAGGTCAGAAGAATTAATAGCTTAGTGAGTAAATTGGCCAACAAGCAAATCCTCTCCTGAGTTTCCAGTAAAAGAATTCCTCTTCTGTTTATCAGACTGCCTGAAGGTAATTTGCCAAACACAAGAGAAAAAGGGGATTTTTGTTTAGTTCAAAAATGTTTTTTTAAAGAAATCTGATTTTGCTTCCTGAGAGCCTTTCAATGAGAATAACATATTCACAACTCACTTTAGAGTTTTCATTTGGCTGTGTACTTATACTTTATTCAGCAATCTCCTCCAAGTTCTCCCTGATTTGAAAGCAAATGCAGAGGAAGAGGAGACTGTAAAATGTTGGAGAGACAAAGTAAGGCCTTGAGATGAAAAATAGCTGCAAAAAGCTTTTCTTTTTTTTTTTTTTTTCCCAATCCAACTGCATTTTTATTGCCTAAGAACTTCGTGAGAAAATAGCTCAGTAGTGCAATACATTATAATGTTAGGCGCCCAAACACACAATCCAACATTGCTGCACGTACAGATATCCTCCAACAAGGTTTGTTATTATGCATTCCAAGTTACCTTTATGACTTTTTTTTTCCTCTGTACTCCTATACATCAGCTCTCCAATAAGTTTCATCTTTCATGTCATTATCTGCTTTTACATAAGTTCACGGCAATCCTTATTTATTTCTCATTTCAATGCTTTATGTCCATTTGACCCTGTTGAGGGCACCTTCATGAATTCTCAACAGCAGCAGGGGAAAAACAACTAGTGAACGACAGGGAAACATAATCTAGGAGCAGGTCATCGTCTGGACAACCTCTGCTTCTTGCTCCCATGTTGGCAGCTCCCAGCATGTTCCCCAAGCAAGACCTTGTACTGAAACATATTAAAAATTCTATTTTACTTCTTCACTCAGTTTTAGGAATAGCCTTTCTCAAAACAATTGAAAGTTGATGGGCTTGGCTCAGGAATTTGAACTCAATATATTTCTGCCCTTTTCTAAGCAGCTCAAGCCAATGGATTTGGGAAATCCCCGCAGCAAGATCTGGATATTTGTCACAACTTCCATCCCTTTGGGTATTTCCTGATTTTTCATTGCTGTTCCCACCTGTCATCATTTTGAGAGATCAATATTATTCTGCATGTTATAATTTCTGAACATTTATGCATGCTAGAGAGGCTCCCTTTATATATTGCCCTAAAGATAAAATATCTGCTATCAGAGTTTTTCCCAGCTTAAGCAGATATACATCTCTTTAGTGTATTAGATACTATAGCAGCATGATAAATATCCACAATTTATATGGTTATTTATATATGGATAAACTCTATGGCTGATTTAATCATTAATGAGCCATCTCATAAAAACTTACTAATGATTTTTAATAACATCAGTACATTCTCAGTTAAGCACATTCTGAATATCAATGAATGGTGATCTATATATTTACTAAATAAATTACATATACTCTATATTCCTCATGCTGCTACTTCATGGGACTTCTTTTTTCTTGCTGCGCTTTTCAAAATATCTTCTAATGCCACTTTCTCCTCTGCAATATCTGGAATCTCCTCATCTTTGCTACAGTATTCTAAATATTGCTTATAATTGTGTAAAAAATCACAATTAGACATTTTAAGAATTATACAATATACATTACTTTTAAGAACTGCTTATTTTTTTTATCCAGAGGATCTAGTATTTCCACTAAAGTGAAACCTGGGACCAATCAATCCCATATTATGACCAGGGAAAAAGCTTGTTCTCTCAAGTGGGCTGGATGCCTCTGGGCATTGATGACTTTTGGATGATAGGTCTAAACACAATGCAAAGAAAATTTTCTGTGTAATGGAAAGTAGATGTCTCCTCAAACGCACCTATTATCCTATCAATTTTAAGGTCAGGTGAGATTTCAAAGTAATCTAAACCATTTAAACAACTAATTTTTACCTATAACTTGGGCTAAAAAGAGATCAATGCAGATATGACAGGACTGAGTTGACAAATGCACCAGCAGGATTTCTGGTGTATATGACTGCAGCTTCAATATCTATTACTAATAAATCATTCAATTTTCCCTCCCTCTGCCTCCATTCAAACTTACACAGTTCACATGTGTGGAATATGACATGGCAGAATGTACTACTGTTGACAGATGACTCCCCAGGAGAATTGTCTGAGGCACAGGTCGCACAGATGAACCATAGCAACTGTCAGTGGTTTGGTGTTATTCAGTTTCCTGTTTACATGGAGTAGAATCACAACTGAGAACCTAAATTCACACATGCTTCAAGACTTATCCCTGCTTAGTACAATTCACCAGGAAGCCCCCAGTGATGCCTCTGTCACATCTGTGACAGCCAAGCCCAGGCATCACCCCTCTGAGCTGCACAGAAAAGATGTGGGAGTTCTGATATCCTGGGGTGACAAGGGGCTCCCAGCTGCCAGGCATGAAGCTGGTACTCAAACCACCACATCAAAAAAAGGATCATAACAGCTCCAGCACACCAAAACTGTCTGGAGATGATGAATCTTCTAAATGCACCACCTCTTACCAGCCATTAGGAACGAGTCAGGTTTTCATAAAGTTCTGCCTTGCAGTAATCAGAGATTTTTCAAACCAAAACAAACCCAAGAACACAAAGAAATAATGAAAAACAAACCACCAAAACAAAACCTCAAAAAGTAACCTCAAAAAAAACCAAAAAGTAAAAAAACACCAAGCCTCTTTATTTACAAAAATGGAGGTTTTTGTCAGACAGCAATAGATCCAATGACACAGTGGTTGATGTTTCCACAACTGAAGGTCAGATGCATGATATTATTCACAGAGAAAAAGTGCTTGCAAGACTTTTGTGTTAAGCATTTGCAAAAGATATCATTGAGGTACCAGTGGAAAAGATGCTATCACAGACTAAAGCAGAGATACATATTAGCATTATTGACTAACAACACTGAGTGATCTGTTTTCTTTAATACCAGATATATCTCCGTGGTGTCAACAACCACAAGAACCTGAAGATTAGCAATTTACAGGAATTGTCACATGGAAAGACAGGATGAAATGATGTGGTATATTTTCATACCAAAATCAATTTTAAATTCAAAATCAACCAACCAAAAAAAAAAAAAAAACAAAAAACAAAAAACCAAACTCACTTCACAATGGAGGGTGGTTTTTATTTTGTTGGGGTTTTTTAATCTTTAATTGCCAATGTTGCATATTGGGTTGATGTTTGAATCGTTCTGTAGGTGCTAAAAAAGCAGTGTCCCTGGAGAATTAATAGCATATGATCACTAGAGTAACTCTTCAAAAGTCCCTTGAGTCTCTGTAATTAACATGTTAAACTGCACTTAAAGGGAATAAAGTATCATTATACACAGAATAAATAATTTCAAATTACTGAATTATTTGTCTGTACAATTACCCAGATAATTATCTAAAATGTATTAATAAAAGGTTTCATTAACTACCATTTACTCTGGATAGAACTAACCCATGGAGCTTTTACTCTCAAACACATGAACAATGCAAAATACAACATAAATGTTATAGACTTTTTTAAAAAATCAAAACTTTATTATATGCTGAGCTGAGCTCATTTTGAGATTGTATTTTTGTTACATAGGGTGCTTTCCTTGACTGAGTTAATTAGAGGCAGATACTGCAACATAAAGCATAAAAAAGGAACTGAATATTTACCAAAGCATAACCAGGCAAGGTGAATCTTAGGCCTAAGATACAGGGTTGAAATTGAGGAAAATTGACCTGTGACATATTCAAACAAAAATTCATGCACCAGCTTGCCTATATTTAAAGGCAGAACCTTCCTTCAGCAAATTTAGAGTTTATCTAAGCTATTTGCATGGTGGTAGACAGCTTGAGTCTAATACAGGGATAAGATAACAAAGTGAGAACTAAAATTGGCAACAAGGTGGCATTACTGCAAAGACTACGACCAGTGCTTAAGCAAGGCCTTCCTAAGCAGCATGGCTGATCACACACATGCCACTGCTCTGAGGGCAATGAAACCTGAATGTCTTGCTCTTCCTAGAGCTGAGGCACACCAGATGCAGATATGTGACCCAAAGGGGATGACTTTATCTCTAGAGCCATGGCTTAAACAATTACACTAAATAAAACTGCCGTATGATCTCATTATCGGTAAGATGTAAATCCTTTGGGAATTTTGCTTTCTTTCATTTTAAATCAAGTCAGTGATGACTTTGTCACTGTTATAACCTGCTACACAAGCAGGATTCATGTGTGCACTTGATATCCTGCTGTGGCCCCAGGTTCAGTCCCATAATCCAGCTGCTACACATCAGCTGAACTCCAGTAACTGCTACGAGCCCTCAGAATATGCAAATTGAAATGACTGAGGTACAAAGTCATATTTCCTTTAATTTGCAGCAAAACTAAAAGCATGTACATGGACAGCTATAATGCTATAAACACCCATTCTGCAGCTACCTCAGTCATAATTCAAGCGCATGTCTAAAATCTTAACCATTATGGTACATGAAGAGACAAGTTATGTTTTATATACAGAATCCCTTGCCATTTATAAGTTGCACAATCACATTTTTTCTCCCAGAAATCTCACTTTTGATCACACAGTTTTCCAGGAATTAGGCACAGAAATACCTTTGTTTTCTGGCTCTGGGAACCTACCAATTCCTAAACTTCACATATTAACTGTTTCCTTCTGATACATCCCAACCTCAGCTGCACAACACGTAAATGTACTCTAGAGCTGTACTCTAAACCCTTCAACTTCTAAAAACACCCCATTCCAGATGTGATACTGGTGGTGTTCATACTTATCCAGCTGATCAGTTACTGGGATGTTTAAGGTTTTACCTGAAAACTCTTGAACTCATATTGGATATCTGAGTTGGGATATCTGGAGTGGAAGTTCCTCACCCTTTCCAACTACAGTTGTTCCACTTCAGGTGAAACCCTACCTGTCTTTGTAGCCATGAAGAAGGTTAGGTGCCCAGTGCCCTTTGCTATGCAGGATTTGCTATGCAGTGTGGACCTACTGTTAATATGTAACTGAAGACTTTGTGAAAATGCACATAAAAGATTGCTTCTCCCTTATTTTGAGATTTGTATGTGCATACACTTCTAAATAGAGAACTGGGCATCTTTTTGTTCTTTGATTTTGTGTATGTTGTTTCATAAGCCTTTATGTGATTTCATAATGCTATCATATGAACATAGATACTATTGAGGAACTAATGCAGTAACATAGTTCATTAATAGTGTTGGAAAGGCTATATTCAGGGGATAGATCCTCACCTCAAACTATTACAGCAATGTTGATACTTGTTTCCCTAAGTAGCTTGTGATTCCAGGGTTTTGGTTTGAATATTTTTAGTAATCTGCTGAAGAAAACAGTAGGCATAGAAAATTTCAGCCTGATCAAGATATTGACCATTGAAAGCAACATATTAGAACAAAGCACTACACAACTTTGACTTCAAGAATCACTACTTCAGGTGAACAAAGTTACATATAGACTTATACAGTGTCTTCCAACCTTGGATTTGAAACTGCCCTATAGTAGAGAAATATCAGAAACATTAGTTTTCCCTCAGCTAGAAAAATTGCCAAAGTCAGGACAGACTTGGCTACCATACAAATTCCAGTTAATCAGAAAAAGATTGCAAATTACTGGGATCCTGCTCCCACTCTCAGGAAGGGAAGCATGAGCATCCCCTCTGAACCAGTTGTAATGACTGGAAACAAATATGGATTTTTAGACACACAAGTAGAACTTCATGTCTTGCAGACACATCTGTAACTGCTTGGTGACTGAACAGGAGACTAGCATGTCTTCTTCCCATGGTATTGGAAAAGGAAAGAACCACACCTTAACTTTTGTGAGTTTATAACCCCAGTTTTCCATATTCAAAGGTATTTCTCTGTCTTGTAAAGCACAAGAGTTGGAGATGGATTATAGAAAGTCATGCTTAGCAAGAAGTTATGTGAATAACCAACAGTGTGCACAATTCTAACTGTTCATGAACCCATCACAGCTCAAAAAGTCTGGACTTCACAGAAAACCATGTAAATATTTTACTGTGTGTTAGAAACTCCAATACTGATGCAGGTCCACAGAAGGAATTTTTGGGACAAAAATTTTACCAGGGCAGTGGAATTCTTACATAGCTAGGTCTTCAGGATTGTGTAGCCTTAGACTGCTGTCCCCAGCTGTGAGGGAGTATACACAGACACCTCTGAGGGCAACTATCAAAGCAATTTTACTCAACTGTACTCACAGTATTAGAAAAGACACAGGAGTCCATCACTCAGCATGCCCAAGAATTTCTGCCATTAAAATGCATGAACACAAGACATTGAAGGTCTCACTTCGCCTATGTGCTTGCTATCCAGCTCCACCAAACTTGAGGTTGAGAAGTGTGGTGCAGAACAGACTATAAGCCTATAAGCCTGTAAGTACCCTCATGAGATGCTTTTCAGTAGAGAGAACTGTGCAGTTTTGTTGAAAGCAAGATTTTTTTGGTCTGACTGTTGCTCATCAATGATATGAAATGCAATTAGGCAGTGCTCACTGGTATCAAGGTAACAATGGCAATTGGACTCCAACCTACCTGGTTGTTTCTAAACTGTACCCCAAAGTTGCTGCATGAGGTTGTCATCTTGTCCCTAGGTCAGTAGAGAGCTGAACATTGTCACAACCTGAACAAAAACACCCACCACTTTTCCCAGCTTCCTGCACTCCAGAAAATGCTGGTGCTGGAAGGGTTAAGAGCCTCTCTGATAACAGACTAGTCGTGTTGAATTTTTCAATACCACTGTTGTGAGGTATATAAAAGTCTTTTTCAATATTACATATCTCCATAGGTTATACTGTCATTATTAGGAACTATATTTACACAGTAGGGAATTTAAGTTGAAAATGCGACACTCCTAGCAAAAATGCGAACTGGAACAAAAATTACCAAGGGAAGAAGCACCTTAAACCTTTCATTTCAAAGAATCTGTGTTGAGCCTGAAGAGAGCAAATAATAAGCAATGAAAGGAGTCTTTGTTTTGCTGTGATTTCAAAGCTCTGCCAAAATGTCAAATAATCCATTTAATCAATCAGAAAATTAAAGAATGTGGTAGATTCCCAAGGTAGCTTGACGCTTTAGGTCTGCCAAGTAATTCAGCTACTGCATAAAGCTTATGTCACAATAGCAATTACTTAATAAGGCAGTTTTGTCTAACCGCGTTGATGTAAAAATACAGTTTAGTTTTCAAATTATTTGCAGCTGTGTTCCTACTTGGATCAAGCATGCAAAGATGTTTACATTCGTTGCTTCAAGCACTGATTTAATTCAATTTTTATCACAATATATCCTTCAAAATTTGCTATTATCTCAATACAAGAAGAATTTGCTTTCTTAAAATAGGCGTTCTTGAGGTCACGCAAGAAAAAGGAAACTATTTTTTCATATACAGGACTCATTACAAGCTTCAGACACTACTGGCAGAACTATGATTTCAAATACAGATTCTTTATGATGTTTACATTTCAAATTTGGTTATTTATTTCAGGACTAAGTTTAACAATCTTGGGAATCTTGGATTACCATGAATTAAATTCTGGGAATGTGAAACAGTTTACACTGAACATTTTTAATATTATAGGTCCTTTATTTACTATTTCTCTCTTAGGACAAATTTGATAGACTTGTTAAAAATGTAGATTTTTTTTTCTTTAAACAAGGCAAATAAAATTAAAGATCCATTTTGTTAATGTGAAATTAAATACAAAAGTTTTATTAAGGTAAAAAAGTTCAATGACCACTTAAATGCATTGCTACTTTAGAAAACCTGAGTATATTCATATTGTCTGCCAAAATAATACTCCTCAATAAAAATGAAGTTCAGCTTAAATCTAATGTCTTAATTTAAAATCAAATTATTTGAGATATTATTTTTATTATCTACTCTTGTGCATATTCCAGAAATTTCTTATGAGCTTTACCAGTAACTATATGGACAATATCTGGTTTTCTTTTTTAATATTTAAAATTTGAAATTCTGATGTGAAAGAATCACAAACCCTGCCAAATATATACCTACACTTCAGTTTTTAAAGAGAAAAAGCATTCAGCACAGCAAACAAAGCCTGACCTGTGGTCATGACAGCAGGTGGTGAGTATCTTTGTGATCCTGGAGCCTATTAGTATGATCTCCTTCAGTGGCCGGATGAATAGGGACCTTCCTTTCAGAAGCCACAGTGAATTTCACAAAGGCTTCTCTGCAGAGGAGGGCTGGAATGAATCCAGTCATGCAGCTTTCACTAACCCCCCTGATCCTTTCTTTGGCTCCCCATTTCCACTGCCTACCTACCACTCCCTGTCCCCCTACATTTTGTTTCCTGGTTTGGTCTTACTGCCAATGGAAAAAAGACTAAAATGAAGACAGCAAAAAATATCCCACGGAAATGTATTGCAATTGACCAGAAGTGGGGAGCTCCTCAGCATGACCAGTTCTGCACACAGAAAATTCTGCAGAAAGTGCAAGAATTTTGGCCAGAGATTAAGCACCAAATTTGTATCACCTCTGAGTCTCCAGATTTTTTCAGACCAAGGCATCTCTGCACACTTACTCTTACAATTTTCAGAGGCACAAGTGCTTCCAGGGCTGAAGTACCAAGGAGACACCCTCCCCATTTTATTTTATTGTGAAGGCAGGAGAAATTACCGTAAACACTAGGAAGCATAACTGAAATAACAATAAAAAACCTATTTGGGAATAGAGGTCAAACTTTTTTTCTGTAATGATTCTTGGAATTTCCCTGCTTGGTGATGTTCTAAAAGTGACCAAGTTAACTCATTTAAAACAACACATAGGATTGGCCAAATCTGTTGAAAACTTAGGTAAAGACAATGTGTTTAATTTCAAAATTGAAAAAAAAAAAAAATCCTCTCAAAACATTTAGCTGCCCAAATAGCTAATTAGGAACAAGGACTCTGAGTTCTACCCAGAAGTATGAGTAATAATATAAAGAGAGGAAAATTTGTAAGGAAGCAGAATATCTTTGAGTAAATCACATTGAGCTGGAAAAAGATGGGCAAAATTCTGGTCATAGGTGTCTTTTTTCCAGGGAAAGAAAGTGCTAGTTATTTTAGCAATAACTGTCATAAAGTAGAAAACCAGAAACCAACTCATCTCATGTGTGCCAGAACTTCTGAGTGATAGCTTGTAATTAAAAAGTATGTATGGAAGAGGAATGAAAAATAAAAAATTGTATATAATTTTTTAAAAAATCAAGAAATACTAAGAAAATTAGAAGAGACAATAATTTAAAGGTAGTAAAGCAGCAGGTTGACAAGGCGCCTTTTAAACTAACTCTAGAAATTCAAATAACACAGAGAAATTTGATCAGAAAACCACTTCCCCCCCACCCCCCTCTCTGTATAAATCTTTCCACCCGTTAACTTCACAAAATGACATAGCTCCTCCAACTTTTGTCTCATAATGCCATACCGGATTATTTCAAAACCCACCATGAAGCTGTGGATGAACAGTGAACTGATGCTGACATCAGCTTAACAATGATAGTGCTGGGATAATAGGTAAGTGCCAGCCTCCAGAAGTAGCCTTTCCAATTTTATGTTTATAAAGAAATTGCAAACCTCTCTTCACCCTTCAGTGACACAGCCTTCCCAACAATTAACAAAGACTTTCTTACATCCAGATGAAATTGCTGTAATTTATTCTCCATAATGCTGCCCCTGAAGACTGCTTTAAAGCACTAGCTCCAGCAGAAAACATGGCTCTTGATTTTATAATCCAGGCCATGGAAAACACTTCACACTTGCTTTCAGAGACTTGCCCCCTTTACAGGTGACACTCAAGCTGTTTGCATCATCCAGGAAAGACTTAGGAGATCCTGCTTGGATTTGAGATTACCAAGATTCTGCTTCTCCTGAGAGCCGGTATGTCCACTACCTCAAACCATATTTTGAAGGTATAAGTAGAACATTGTCTTGCTCTTGACTAAGGCTGTTAATTTATTAAGAACACACATAATATAGACACCTATAATATATCTAACAAAGAGGTTACTTTAACATTTCATCTTTGTGACAAGACCTTGCTTTTTTCTGACAACTAACTACATTTTAAACATACAGACTTTTTACTCAATTTGACAGTGACAAGAAAAATAGTCTCTTTACCATCATGGCAAGGTGTCACTTAAAACCTGATTGTCAAGGTCTTACAATGCATAATTCAAAGCATATATGAAGTCATATTTCAGGATTTATAAGAAAGCATATTTCTTGCTCAGAAAAAAAAAATAAATAGATCAGCTCCATCCTGGAGGCAGAGGGAAAGGAAAATAATTAGGATATAAATACTATTTTTTTTTTCAGAAAAGAAGAGGGTAGAGGTTACCTGCAACATCTACAGATAAACTACTAGAAAGAAAATATAATCCCAAAGTAACACTCCCTCCTCCACTAACACTTTAAGGTGTGACCAGGACAGGAGAGGTCATTGCTCATTAACTCTAGGGTTGAACACTTACGGGCACTTGGAGTTGCTTCTGAAGTAGACAATGGAGTTAGATCTGCAAACATGCCATGAAGAGAGTTATTGAAGCACATTTAGGCCATTCTAGTGCCTAGTTTCCAAGAATGAACTCATCTCTGGTGTAACTTCAGAGTATTGTAACTTTTGACTCTTGAAATAATTTGGAAACAAAATACAGTACTGAAAATGTACTCTACAGGTGGCATTTTAGACTACTTTTCAAAGTATAGTTTGCAGTAAAGATGAATTAAATTTATCAACAGAATAGTTTAAATGCAATTAATGATTAAACTGCTAGAAATGGACAAAAAGAGTACATGAACCCATGTTTAAAGGACTTTTTCTCAGGTCTCTGAAAAGTTACCACCAAAGTAGGTATTGAAAAGATGAAGACAATTTTTATCTTAGCCAAATACAAAGTTGAAAAAACCCCACAGTTTATTCTCTTATACTGTACATCCTGGATACCATTGGAAAAAAATTTTGTTAATATGTAAGGAGGAAAATAGCTTTTCTTTTAATAAGAGTCTGAAGATTATGTGTTTTATAGTGGTTTATAATGGGGTTTTTATAGACTTATTTCATGTGGCACCATTGGCACCATTGAAGCAAACCTGTGTCTACCCTTTTTAAGCCCAAGTAAGACTGAAATAATTGCCACACAATGTCTGGGAATTTAATCATGGTTAATTTCTCCACGTCCTGTTAGATTTAAAGAAGAAATTAAAATTGCTGGGTTTTTTTACCAGAAGATGACCTTAGTTACAATAAAGTCAGTATTTCACATCTAAGAGAAATAATAAAGGAGTCAAAGTACCAAAAAATCAATAATGCTTTATTAACATATGCTTCAGAGAAATATTAAAATAGAAAAATTTGAAATATTTGCATCAGAATAAATAACATTCCCCAAAACATTTCCAAAGGAAATTGGTACATAAAAGGCAAAGGAGACGGAGCAGTAAGGCAATATGTGGAATAGCAGCACTGTAAGGAATTTGTCAGAAATTGTTTTCTGAGCCCAACACTGTCAGCCAGTTGTCAGTCACTGTCTCAGTTCCAGAGAGGAAAAGAACAAGCACTTTCAGAAAGACATGCAACAGAGAAAAGAATTCTTTTTTTAATCCCTGGATTATCTCTTGGATTTGCTCTTAAACATGGAAATAAAGAATCTAGACCAGTTGCTAACAGGGTAGACCTTGCTTTGTTTCCTTCCATATTTCCAAGCAATTAGAAATTCATTGGCATTTCTTTGTATTCATTTTGGTATGTATTTATTAGCCATATTAAATTCTTAGCTAAGGGTTTCATATACAGTGTTATCTTTGGCAGAAAATGAAAGATGTATGAACAATTCAAATACTGAACACTGATGTAAAGATGGATCATCTCATTACAAACTGATTTCCTCTCATCAACCTACGTGGGTGAAGGATGAAGAAACAAAATGCAGGAACATGGTAGTCAAAGTGATGACACACTAAACCATCTTCCAATCATTCTCAATAACTCTACAACTACAGCATGCTATCCTGATGGCCCCATCTGAGTTGATGATTTTTCACAATGTATTTCATGGCTTCCATCCCTACATGAGACTTTATTACTATCACATAGGAATAAAAAGCCATAAAACACTAGAGTGAATTTATCTTGATCAGATGCAATACTTATTTTCTTCACATGATTTCACCACCATTCCAAAACTAACCAATGATTTCATGCTACATTACTGAACATTTTAAACTACATTCCAATGACAAGAAAGACACTGAAATGGTTACATCACAAATCAACAGAGTTGGCCTTTAAATACATTCCTACCTATGAGAATCAAGGAACAATCACAAGACACAACCATTTAGTTCACTGATAAAAGACAGGACACCACAGAAAAATATCACTTCCACATATAGCTCTCAAGACATAAGGAAAGACAAGAGACACAAAAGAAACTGGTATAGATAAATGCTATGAAAGCACCACTACCAGCATATTTTTCCTAATTTTCCTTAGTAACTTCCTGGCATGCATTAAAAAAAATCAGACTCCAGCACTAAGACATCTTTAAGACATCTGAACTTAATTTCAGAAACAGAACAAGATTCCCTATGACACTGAAACAGCTACCATCACAGAGCACCTGTCAAATATGACCCTCTCGTCCCTAGTACTTTTACCTTCTTGGCTATGACATATTTACTATAGCTCCAAAGTCCATATTTCTCCTGATGAAAGACCAAGTGAGACAAATTATAAAATATCCTTATTTTCTAACCCAGACTATAATACTGAGATCCTGGTCTGAACACAGTTATTTATTAGTGTAATTACTATTCATCTTCTTATTACTACTAATTGGCCAAGTAGAAACACAAGTCTCTAGGGTCATTGAAAAGTCAATACAATAATTTAACTGCCATTTGAAAATAATTTTGCTTGTGCACTTGCAAGCAAACTAGGCTGCATCAGAAATGTCTCAAGCTAAAAGTCTATGCTTTACCAAAAATATTTTACATCTTCCCAGCCATGTAAACCAACTGGCATGGCACCAATGTTAATTCTGATCTAGTGTCGACACTAGAACACAAAATTAGCTTGGATTTGATGCATATACTGCTATCCTTTCTCACCTACCAAATCCTACTTCTTGCATAATATAATGTTGATAGCATAGAAAAGAACGAGAAATCAGAGAAATCATTAAATGAAAAGAAGTGCATAAATAAATTCAATTATCATGCATAAAACATGCAAATGACTTAAAGACTGCATATGAAACTCTAGTTTATATTCATTAATCTCAGGTTGCACTTTTGAGGGAGATAGAAACACTAATCGAATCCAGATTAACACACTCCCAAACCTTCCCATTTGTTTTCAGGTGAGGGTTAAAATAGATGTATTAAAATAAACACTGCTGCTCACCTCCCTCAACTCTTTTTCATTTGTGGAAGAAAATGAAAACAAAAAATTACATCACAGACTTGAGAATCTGGGTTTTTTCTGAGCTCCTCAGGACTGCCACTTATCCACTGTCAGTGTTTGTTGCTTTTTTTTTAATGGAAGACAACTTTGCCTGCAAACTAGTCCAAAACCAAGCTAATGGCTTGACAGAGAGAGCAGGGTGGGAAAGGTTTTGGGCCTGCCTAAATCATCCGCTCCTCTCCCCTTCCCTTCCTGAATAATGATGTAGATGGAACATTTTAAACTGTGTGCAGTAACTCCCTAAAGGGGCCCCCTCCGAAGCTGGCACACTGCTGCTTCATGTGGGAAAAGGGGATTCAAAAGTGGGCTTATGCAGTCTAGCTTTGCTCACCCAGCCTGTAGAAACAAAATACAGAATAGGGCCAAATACCTTTAACCTGCCAGCTGCCCCAGGTTTCACTGCCCAGGGATTCCCTCCCAGCCTCTGCCCAATCATCTGGCTATAAAAATAGCAACCCCCAAGCCTCCCCTCCCCTCTCCTGCTAGAGGTGGGTGCTGGTCCCTGGCACTTACCCTTGCCTAGGAGCACCCGGGGACAAGCCACTGAGGATGAAACCAGTACCCACAACAGTGAACAAAGGGGAAGTGGAACTCCTGGGGCTGATCCTGCCCCAGGAGAAAGGTAAGCACATGGAAGAAAAATGCCCAGAAAGAAAAAAGAATGAAAGGTCCCATTCCCATCCACTGGGAGAGGAAGGTTAAATAAAGCAAACAAAAAAGGTCACCAAACTAATTTCGTACTGAAACCAATGAATTTAGATTAGAGGCCCAAAGGGGAAATGTTAGGATGTTATCAGTGACATAATTTCTCTTCCCTTTTGTTAAAATGATTGGATATTAAACCCCTCCAACACAATGGGACACATTTTCTGCAGGGTGGAGGGAAGCCCTCAAAATCTTATATTTCTTTGATTATTTTTACATATTATCCTTCTGAACTACAGACATTACACCATGAAAGCACAAAAACACATACATGTAGACTCAAACATATATTCACACATACGGTTTCAGACACAGACCAGCTTCTGACAGCCTGATTCAAGAGTTTTTTATCAGAATTAATTTCTGCATGTTTGCAGATGCTAAATTCGTTGTGATAAATAACAACAATAAGACTGAAATCTATCAACATCTTGACAAATACTCAGAGAGCTATTTAGTATATGCTTATAATATTCATTTCTTCTAAAAGAGAAAATGATCATACAGTAACCGAACCCTAAGTAAGAGCTAAAGATATTCACCTCATGAAGCCATTTCTCAACTAGCCCCTTGGCACTTGCTGGAATTATTCACAGCACGAGCTCCACTTTTTCATTTTCTGCTGACTCCATGTGGGTAATTTCTCTCTTGTGATTAAAAGTGAGCTTGTCAATTCCTTCAAAGCATTTCCTTAGGTGTGGTTGGAGGTGGAGTGGATCCTTTGTCTCAAAAAGGATTCTTAAGAGATCATTGCTGCATCTAGGGAAAAAACTGAAAAATGATTAAAAAATGAACTTTAGACGTATTTATATAAACATATTTTACACCAACACCAACAGCAGACAGATGAAATAGACTGTTTACCTTGGAAAGAATAGTCTTTTCTTTGCCAGATAATCATTCAAGCTTTCCTGAATGTCATCCAAAACAGATTCTGCCTCCTTCAACTTATCCAGCATCTGGGGCTGCAAGATAACCCTCGTGGCATTGGTCTCCTTCACTGACTCCTTCGTTATTAGCCTCCTGGTGGGTGAGATAGAATACAGTGAATGTAATAACCATACTTCACACAACAGGCTCTCTCTTTTAAATTGAAAATCCCCTTATTACAAAACAAGGGGTGTTCTTTTTCTTCCACCTTTAAGTAGGACTGCCACATTCATTGCTTTTTACAAAAACGCAGCTGCTTTTTAAGCTACAGATAAATAGAATCTGCTAGGCAGTAATTCTGTTTAGTCTGAATGTATTATTTTCTAAGTCACTTTGGTGAGGTGCTTTTTATTTTTAACTGGAATGAACAGGGAAAGTCCTTTTCTTGACTAATTATGACTATGCTTTGTTCTATACTATTAACTTACAATGCCAGATTGGTCAGCTTTTTTTTTCTTCCTTCAATCAGTTCAACAAATTACCGTGCTTTTCCTGGGAAATTAGAGAGCTAATTATTAAGACTTTATAGACTAATGATGAAAATATAAATAGCACTGAACAACAGTGTATCAATAATATTCACACAATCCCTTTGATATGCACAATGCAAACTCCTATTTTAACACCACTGATGTATGGACAGGAGTTACTTTGACTCAATCTACAGTATTTTCTTCTCAAAGAGATTTGCTAAACTAGGTATTTTCTAACTAAGGAAAAAACAAAGCTGAAACACCAATATTTATATACCTATGCCTGGCATACCATTATTGTACTCCCTATTTATGAAAATCAGGAAAGACAGAATAGAAAGGAAAGCTGTAAAGACTTTAAACCAGGAAAACATCAGGATATCTATTGTTTCCTACTATAAGATATAATGTAGTATGTTTGATTTGAAAGACATTTGTGGTTTGTTTCTTTTATTTTAATTAGTTACCTTAAGGAATGGATTAGTTTGCAAAGAAGATTTATATATTCCTCACTAACAACAAAAACTGGAATATTGTTCTGAGGTGTTGAGGCCTTCAGTAATTGATAATGCCTGGCTTTGACAAATTAAAGAAAAGCAACATTCCAAGTGGAAAACAACATTCTTAGCTTAATGGTTTTCCACACAGACACTCCAAGAAATGAAATGAAAGCATTTAGATATCACAACATAGATCCTTTATGTAATATATACTGTGCTGAATGGAATCCAAATAAATAAATAAATAAATAAATAAATAAATAAATAAATAAATAAATAAGAAAAATACTTTCTCCTTAAAATTAATCTTCAATACTTTTGAGCTAAAAACTATCAGTATGGTAGAAAAATCTATCAGCAGAACTGCTGCTGCTCAGCATTCAGGTTTGAAAATCAGAGAGAATTCTAGAAATAAGAACTTGTTCAGTGAAAGAAAACTCACATCACCACCATCTCAATATCCCACTTGCATCAGAGTTATTCCACTCCTATGTGTTTCTGCCTGAAAAATTGTGGGGGGATAGTTGTATATTTTTCCAGCACCTACTGTAAATATATATAAATATAAATATATATATAGCCAACAACGGTGATATTGCTTTGAGAAGCTAAAACCTTCTACTTCCATGAGGTATTTCTCAGTTCTCTGATACTTGGTAAACTATGGATGCTTTTGGGTTGCTTGTCTCCATATCTAGAGACCAACTTGAATGCTGGAGTATCAGGAGAAGCCTAATTCATGTAGACTGAAAAACAGTTGGTTCTACTCAAAAATAGCTCTCCATGTATCAGTGGAGCTTCCAAGATGTGAAAACAAATTAACACATCCATACAAACATTTATTTAATTTTATTTTCATACCAAGTTGGGTGTTTGTGTACACTCTTAATATGTCCCTCCATATTATCTCTGAAACAAGGATACGATCTAGCATATTGCAAATTTAGATATGTTGTCTTTTGCACTAAACTAACAAAATAATTTTGAAATGCCTACTCCTGCTTGATTAAAAATATAACTGGATCTGTCAATTTAGCAACATTCCTTTTCAGGAAGTGACAGTAAGTACACTAAAAATATACCTGTGAATGGGAGAAGCCTTACCAATGTGGGGTACTGTTATTCCTAAATTCATTTCAGAATTAAAGGTATCCTCAGTAATTTTGTTGAGAATGCCATTCTTTCAGGCATTACAGATTACTGATTATCCCACTTTCAACATGGCTAGTATCAATGGAGCACAATATATTTTGATTAAAAATGAACGTATTTCATTTTAGCTGAATCAACTAAACACAGTGAAATAGCCAGATTGCACCCTGTGCTCATCCTTTGCTGAGCACTCCCTGAGAGCTTTTCACAATAGCCAGCGTTATGGTACAGTGATTGAATGACTTGACAAACATTACAGCCCTAGTAGAGGCCCATTTACAAATAGGGGCAAGATCTATAAACTCCCAAATTTGTACTCGACCTATCTGACCATTTTTCCACTTCAAAAGAGAGAATCAAAATGAAGAAGAATTCAGGAAAAAAAAGGAAGAAAACCCAAACTTCCTATCTTTACCAGACCATTTTGTAGCTACTCCTTTCTCATGCAACTATATTAACATAGCTACATGTGTCATCCAATGTGTTACTTGCATGATTAAAAGCAAGTATTTTACAGGTGCTTTTAGATATGCATGCATTTTGAATATTCTGCATGTCATTCATTAGCAGATCAGATACATATTGAAACACAGGCTTACTATTGCAGGGAAGACACAGCAATAAAGCCCAGTGTTTACAAATTCAAAATAATTTAAGAAATATGTTGCTAAAAATGTTCTTTACCTGTTTCCAGATTTATTTCACGGAGTACAACGAGAAGCAAGACATGCAGAAATGGTTGTCTTTGTCACTTGAATCCTAACTTACTGGGGGGCTGTTTCTCTACTGTTTCTGAGCTCATATCATAAAAACTAAATATAAATCAATTTAGGACAATGAACTTTAAACTTTACTTTCCCCTCAGTATTCTAAAGTAGCACAGCTGAGTTTGAAAAGTTTTAAATAATGAAAGCCAGTGAAGCCTAGATCACACGCAATGGTGAAAGCTGAGATGCGAGATGGAGATGAAATATAAAAGCTAATTAAATTCAACAAGAGCCTCTCAAAGGCAACATACCAGCTTAGCCTCCCATGCTAACATTTTGTTTTGAAGGGTGCAGTAAATGGAGGACCTTTCATGGCTGCAGATTTCACAATATGATCCACCAGCTAAACCTGAGAGGGGAGAGAAGAAAAGATTAGATGCATGGATTACTGTACTGAATAGATACCAAGGCCAAGATAAAAAGAATAGATAAGTTAGGGCTTCTGAGGAGCTAAATTTGAAGCCAACTGGCAAAACGGATTGAACTTTATTACCTCTAGTCACTGAGAAATTCCCTAGACAGTTGGATGTAATTTGAAAAGGTCAGAAAAAAAAATTTCCTTCACAGTATTATTGCTCCATGCTTTAAGGGTGTACAATTGTGATATGCCAGCTCTAATCATTTTTATTGACTTGCTTTAGAGAGACAGACAGATGCACAGGGAGTCACGACAGACAGATAAGACATATCCTACCTTTGTTTCCTGTTTTAAAACAGATCACACAGTATTAGGTATGTTTTGATGCTAATAGTTTCATTTTATCCTTTGCCATATCTGAGAAGAATTTCCTCTGCACAGAAGGGCAGAGGGAGGTAAACCCTGTGCACAACATCAGAAACTTGCTACAATTTTTCATATTTGATCTTAGCACTCATTGAATTCTATGTGAATCTGAAATACATAACTGAAATTCAGTAAGTGTAACAGGATTTTCTAGACATTTTTAGGTACGTTCAGTTGATTTTTTTTTTCACCTAAAGTGGAACAGATCTTACTGACTAGATTATAGGAATGATCTTCAGCACACTGACAGTACAAGCTTTATTACAAGTGTGGCTGTCTTGGGGAGAAAAAAACAGTATAGAAAAACCTCATGAAGAAACAGAAAACAAACCTACCCCAATTAAAGTAATTCAATTCTTTGACTTAGCATTCACAGATGTTTGTAATCAAATATGAACATTTGCTAACATCACATTTAGAGTCAATTTTTTGTCATGCAATTAAAATCAAAAGAGATTTAAGAACACAAAAGAAGAATTATCCAACCCAACCCCTGGAAAATTTTAATTAACATTAGATTTTCTTTTGCTTAGAAGATATTTTCCTTCCATTCATAATACAAGCATATGTATTCCATGTATCCTGACCCTGAATTCACAGCAAAGGCAATTAATGACCATTAAAGTACAGCTCTGTGATTTCCTCTACTGTATTATGTATATGGACCCCTCCTGCAAGCTGACTAAACCTGTTTCCACTTGAATAAGAAAGCCATTTCCATATGGTCATATTCCCTCCCTTCAAGCCCTGTATATCAGAGGGTCACATGAAACTGCAGCAGAAGAATTGCATATATATTGCATATATTTTTTTTTTCACTCCTCCAGAAATTTTTGCCTCTGAAAGTAAGACAGAAACAAACTGCTTAGCTACAGCAAAGAACAAAAAGTGTCAGGAATTGTTCTGCTAATGGCAGCAGATACTTTCAATTGAAATGGATTTTCCAACAGTAAAGATGCACAGAAGATTTAAATGTAGTACTTTCTTCTACAATTTAGGAAGTTCTTGAGAGCAGACAAGTGCATCTGTACACATGGAAAAGGGGCTGGGGAGAAATAATCACTTACTAGATTTACAACAATTGATTTAGACTCTACTACTCTTATATTATTTCTTTAATCTGATTTCCACTGTCAGCCTCAGGATGATGCTGAAACTGAAATAGGAATTTAGTTTTCTACGATCACAGATGTGTAACTACGGAGGAACCCTCCAGCTTCTGTGGCAGCATGACAACATTGTGATTTTCATTCCTGTTTTTTTCCCAATAGAAGGAGTGACAGAAAATTAGTTTCTGTTGTCCTCCTGACCTATGCTCAAAGACAAAATCATGTACCCTATCAATCTTTTTTGCCAAAAAAACCCCTTATTCATAATGAAAAAATATTTGTTCAAGACACAAGCATTTAATATCGGAACTCAAATTTCCTAAAATATTCCCCCATTCAACATACTTTGATGTCATTAGCAACACATTAACATGGTGCCACATAATTCCGTGTTTACAAGACCCCCACTACCTTTGTTGCTATTCCTTTTTTTCCACTGTCTCCTCAAGGGCAGCACATGTTAACAGACAAGTAACTTAAACTCTAATTCATTGTATCACATATGGAAAGGGTATATCTTCAAAATGTTCCATATGACATCCTTCCTTCTCATTCTAAGATAAAAACATTTGTGAGAAGCTGATCCTGTCCCTCAGATACATGCTGACAACATGCTCCTTTTTGTAATAATTTTTATGATACTATTTGCCTCCCATATGATTATTAGCCATGCTGATGGTAAAATTGCACATAATTCAAAATAATGCTAACTTGCACTGCAACAATAGGTTTAGTTTATCACCAAAACAGTGAAAGGTGAGAAATTTTCAGTTACTTCTAATCGAGATTTCGTTTTAAACAATATTCTCACAGTTTAACAACAAGTTGTTTGGTTAGGTGCAGGAATCACACTTATTTCCTTTCCAGCCTTTAAGTCTAAAGTGTTGTGATACAAGTGGAACACCAGTTGGTGTAACAGGATCCCACCAGTAGGATGTCTTACTTTCTGGTTTTTTGTGTGTGACCAGGAGACTGTGACATTTATATATATTCAATTTGAAAATTAAGACCTTGCGATTCTGTGTCCTAACAAAGAAAGGAATTGTAGGTGCCTCTGTCTTCTGAACACTAGATTACTGAAACCCAACCCATGTGATTTTAGCCAATTGAAAAAACATGAATCCACACAAATATTTTTTTTTTTTTTCTGTTGGGAGTACATAACCATGAGAGCTACAAGACAGGTATTCCCTGTATGGTCTTTCACTTGAATGAATCCTGCCTTTCATTTCTGATGC
The DNA here is from genome assembly GCA_013401135.1 of Cettia cetti. Classification (NCBI taxonomy): domain Eukaryota; kingdom Metazoa; phylum Chordata; class Aves; order Passeriformes; family Sylviidae; genus Cettia; species Cettia cetti. The sequence continues at coordinate 21,895 of VZUI01071949.1, forward strand.
AAAGCCCCTCCTCCTCCTCAAACAGCTGTTAACAAAGGAAAATGCCATTTCTGCCCTGACCAACAGCCAGGACCTGAGGGAGGGCTGCATTCCATAATTGTTTTATCAAGATTAGATGTTGCTCGTGTATTCTTCAGTTTTGTTCTGACCAGCTGACATGCCTAAGCTGTTCCCTTTTCTTAAGAGGAAAAAATCCAATCAAACAAAAAAACCCCACAAAAACTAAAACAACAAAGAGCTGGATTCAGAGCATGCCCCAGACACAATCCCAGTTTTAGATGAGCTCCATCATCCATTCAACCTGCAGCAGACCATGTTGCTCACATACATAGCTCATGCAAAACAATTAGGTAAGTATTTTACAGATGAGGAAGAAATGTTTGAGAGATAGATATAATTACTAAGATTAACTACAGCAAGCAGTGTTAGGTGGTGACTACTAGTTTTGCTACTTCCAAGTACTACAACAGCTCTTCTTTTTGAATGGACTAGCTATTGGAAAAGGCCGATGAGCTTGTTTGCTTTTTTCTGTGCTTTTAGTTTTGCCTATTTTTGTTATGCTCAATATAAAAAGTTTCTCAATGGAGATATAGGAAACATTTCAGCATCTTCCATTGTACTGGGGCAGCTAAACCTGTTAAACTTATCCTTCAGAATAGGTCCCAAATATTGATAGTCATAAAGGTCTTTTCCAACTCACTATCTCTATGATTCTTTGTCAGCTAATTACTTAGTAAACATTTGCTTTCTCTTAAAAGCCACTCTATGATCTGTGTAATTTGAACCTGCCATTTTTTACTATACAAAAGAAATACAGCACTCTAAAACAAGTCTGCAATACTCCTATTAGATGTAATGTTTATGTCTTGAATAGCAACTCATTCTTAAAATAAATCAGACCTTCTTCAAGACAGAGGCAATCCCCCCCACACTTTTGGATTTACTATGCATAATAGTACACTTTGCCAAATTCTCTCATGTGAAGACTGATTCAGCTCCCAGCTCTAATATCATTAGACTTAACATGCAACAAATTAGGTTTGAGAACAATGAAATGCAATTAAAATACCATGTGTACTGCAGCAGAGATAACATTTTATGTATGTTTAGTGGGAAGAAAGAGAAAATCCTTTCCTGTTATTAAAGTTTTAATGAAGGGACACAAAATATACATAGGTACAGGAGGAATTTATAACTGATTTATCCTCTCAGCATGTCAGCTAGCAATTCAGTGTTGGTTGATCACATGAATGAGAATCTAAACATTTGAGTAAACAGCAGTTGCTGTCACTTGAATTCTTCTGTATTTCTAAGAAGAAAAGTAAATATATATTTCCAATCAGCAGTTGTTTTAAAAGAATTATCTGATATACAGTCCTTAATGATTTGGGCATTGCACACTGAACTTTAAGCCTTTCACCATTTTTCTAGAGTAAAATTTAAATCAACTGTCAGAAAGCACCTTATCGAGTGTATTGTTGAATCCTCTCCAAGTTGTATTCACTATAAATAATTATTTAAGAAAACTGAATGTCAATTTTTGTACATTTTTTCCTTGGCATTAGAACTAGTTTTGGAACCTACAAAATATAGGTAAGTAAACTGTTTGGCTGTCCTACCAAGGTTCTTCTCATGCTGTTTGCCATATCATCAAGCAAATTAGAATTTATATAATGCAATACAGAAACCACAGGGTTTTTTTTGAAATTTTATATTCCTGATAGATGAAAGCCTCTTTTTTTCAGGCCTCAGATTTCACTCTGAGTGAAGTTGACTCTGTGGGTTCTGCTCAAAAAAATCAACTCTGAAATCTTTTAAACCTAGTAGGTGTGTTAAGAAAAACTCTTTTTAAGGGCAGGCTTTCTTCAACATATACCATTAATTTAGATACTCAATAATTTCTTTAAAAGAGTTTTGAAGGACTGTTTTTGGCTTTCTCTCCTGACACAGCACTGACCGATCTCCAGCCACACAAAGAAAGCAGTAATAGGCACTTACTTTTTGCTGAACGCCCTTGTTTGTCAAGTGAAATCAACATTTCAGTTACATAATACATACATATAAATATGTATACATCTATAAATACGTAATATATTACAAATAAAGCCATTGGTGAATGGTCAGGACCCAGAAGTCGTTTTGCTTTGTACAAGCTAGAACGGATGCACCTGTTGCCCTGAAGAGTCTTCCACTGAGTTAAAAAATATAGTGCTTTGATTATTTTGTAGCTGTCCACTGCAGCCTTGTAACATTTCAGTATTTGATCACTTACAGCATATTTGTCTTTGATAAACAAGCACAAGAGGTCAAATGTCACCATTCATATTTATGCCTTCCTCCTATGTCACACTATTTATAAGGATGGGGTTTTTTTCCTGTACTTGCATCAAAATAGTACCTGAAATCCCTAGCTCCTTGCAGCACAGACTACAACCCAACAAATTCCATACTTTCGTCCCTCAGAGGACTTATAGCTGAAGTTGGAAATGAAAGAGAAATCAAGTGACTTGCCTAAAATCTTTTTCTCTCTTATGCATGGACTTACAGGATTGCTTTTTTTCTAAAGAGATGAAAGAGACTTTATAGAGAAATACATGGTACAAGTAAGGAATCAAAATTCATACTATAATGAGGAAATGGGGAGTTAATATTGTGCATAACATTTTAGAGCACACTGGCATTCTTGAAGGCAGACTCAAATTATATAGGTACAAAAGAAAAAGGTCAATCAAAGCAAAAGCATTTAAAAGTTACATAGTCTAATTAAAAAAAAAAGCTAGGCAAAATAATATCAAGATTTGATTTTACACATCTCGGAGATCATGTGCTTGGAAAGAAGTATTTTGTTCCACCGGAAATTTTGCTGAGTTTTCTTCCTTCTTTCCAAATGTAAAATTTTCACTCTCATATCCAGAGAGAAAATTAACATAAAAATATTCTCTGATTTAAACATAGTCTAGTACCACTCTGGAGACTAATAAGCATACAGATAATTTTCATCTAAAAGAAAAAGGACTTCTTAGGCTGTTTGGAAAAAAGACATTGGCAATTGTTGGAATATGCTCCAAATGCCCCAAAAATGGTCAGCCAAAATAGAATTGTCAAGAAAAAGAAGAGAGTGACAGTGAGAGTTTTGAAAATTTTTCTTTGTGATCTTTACAACCATTTTGATGGGCTATGCATTTGTACATGCATACACATGAATATGCCAATTATAGATAGAAACATGTTTGCTATACTCTGCAACCACAACTTTCAGACAGGTGTTTTCACTATTTTAAATGCAGTTAGGCATTTTTTTATCTGGTCTTGTAATTTTCCTTCTGAGAATCTGTAGGCTTGGAAAAGCTGTTATTCAAAAATCATGTCTCTTGTAGTACTCATCCAAATTAAATGCTCTGTGTTTATGGCAACATAAAAATGCCACACAGAGATTGGCTCATAACTGCTGAGCAAGCATCAGTCAGTGCACGCATTCAGGAAAGGGTCAATCTAAATTCAAATACTCATGTTTGTTCTACTTCTCAGTTGGCACAGCTGACAATTGAAACCTGAATTAGTTCATTAATAGACATTCTAACATAGGAAAACTTACTGTCTTATGTTAAAGCTTTATTCATTTCATGGCAGTTCTGTCTGAAACAGGAATTGGCGCAAAGTAGGAACCTCATAAATTGACGTGTGTGCACACTCACACAAACACAAATATACAATATCTACCAGAAGAAAGGGTTGATTGTCATCAATGATGAGGAATGTAGAGGGAGGAAACACAATAATACACGAAGGATAATTGAGGGGAGGTAATAAGAGTAAAGCTATGTGAGCTTGAAAAAAAGACGAGAAATCTCTACTTAATGTCATTGACAAAGAAGCTAATGGAGTTATCTAAGAAAGGAATTTATTCTCATAGCTTGAGTCTTCCTTTCTGAGCATATTTCTGCACAGACATGGACAACACAACAAGCAGAGTATCTGTAATGTAGCAGAAAATGTGGTACTGACCCACTCTTCTTTTCCTTCTCTTACTATCTTGTGTAGTTTTAGATAGTTGAAAGTTATTTTAGATTAAAAGCAGATTGTTTCTAATTAGTGTAAAAAATACAAGAGGAACAATTTAGTCTGTATTGAAGAATAGAGAAAAATCCAGGAAATTTAATTTAAAAGTAGAATTAAAAAAAGACCAGTGATGTGAAAAAGAAATTTTCAGTTATCAGCCTTGATTTGATGGAAGTTTGCAGATAACATACAGTTATTACCCTTAACCTTTTGACATACGTATCATGGTTTGAAATATAGACATGAAGTAAATTAATGAATGAAAAAATGAAGGTTGAAGCTGAATCTGAGCATAAGTGGCATAAGAATATTTAGCAGAGAAAAGCATATGGAAAAGTACACATACAAAGTGAGTGTGATTCTGTGATAGCACAGAAATAGTTGATCAAGTAGGAGTTTGCAAGACTTTTTCAAATCCATGCTGGCACAAGACACTTGGAAAAAAATATTTACCACTGGTGATAGCACTCCCAGATGTCTAGAGTAGCCTAGTAGAATAACACACTTTGGGTTTGCCTTTCAAAGATAAAAGAAGTTCTTTTTCAGGTGTATAGCATTTCTCACACGCTATTAGAAAGAAAGAGCAATTGCATAATGACCAAACTAAAATTCATGGTCAGCCTAAAGATCTTTAAGTAGATGAGAAATATGATCACCAAGAAAAATCAAAATTACCCAAGTTGTGTACCAAGCACAAGGGGAAAGGGACAGACATGAAAGAGGATCAGGGTAAATGATGAGGTGAGATACAGTGATAGTATAGAAACAGAGTGAATGTAAAATAGCAACTTTACTGTAAGAAAAAAAAGAGCCTGGAGAAGCATGACACAGAATCTGGAAGAGACTAGAGGACTTCTGGCAGGGTCCTGAAGGCATTTTTAAACAGGGACCCTTCAAACCATTGTGTATTTTGAGATGGAACATGAAAAAGAAAGGATATGTAATATGTGCTTCCCTTTGTCAAGGGGAATGTTAATTGCTTAATGTTATACAATGAACTTCAAAATAGAGAATATTTAATTGTGCCATAGATTCAGACTACAACTGGCTTTAAAAAAGCTCAAATGAATAACTGAGGAGTAAGTTATTTTCTGTAAGTAAACTGTAAGGTATTCTAGTAAACTTGTAACAAAAAGAATATTTCAGAATGCATCAGATTTCAAAAATTCAATGCTAGAAATTAGAATAGATACAAAAAAATTCAAAAATTATCCATAAAAGCAGAAGATACTTTTTGACTTGCACTCTATAAAAGATTCCCTAATCCAGCAACAACAGTTGCCTTGTTTTGAGAAATACCTTAACAAGTCAAAGAGGTAGCCCACAGAACCAAAACTGATGCATTAATTGCTTGGAAGACCAGAAACATTGCTCTAATTTTGGAACAAAAAAAATCCCTGGAATTCACTGGAAATATCCAAACAGAGGGGATGAATATATACAGTCACTCAACTCATACACAGAGCAGAAATCAAGACAGAACAGTGTTTCATCTTTCCTTCCAAGTCAACCCTGTATGACAAGAATTACAATAATGTGGACTGCAAAATGAAAGCCCTAAAGCATTTAAGGAGGAGATGAAGAGAGAATTTCTACATTAGCAACATGTTGTAAGAAAAAAAAAAGTGAAATTGAACGTGAATGGTTAAGTAAGAAGCAAGACAGATGAGTTCAAATCAAAGAGACATATCAACAATACCAGAAACCATTTCTATTCTTAGATGGGTTTGTCCCTGACCAGAGATGTAATGTCGCTACATGATGTGCGAATGTAAAACCTGTAAAGGTGGTGCTGAGTGAGGAGGAGGAGTCTCCTTTTGTATTATTCCTCCTTGGTTCATGTCTGCTGTTCAGGGTAAGAACCAAGTGTCCTGGATACTTCAGAACTTTTTACTAGGGTGCTTATATTAATGGTTTTCACATGTGCCAACCTTCCAATACCAAGAGACCAAAAGTGATGTTTTTTCCACAGGAATTTGATGACCACTCACTTTTATTGATGCAGAAATTTTTGAGAAATAAAAGCAAAACAGGCAATTAGTCAAGCCACTATGATATTTTTCCTGCATGATTTTTTGTTTCCCTCTTATTTGAGGGTTCACTGCAGAGCTCATAAGTATTTTTTAATTGTTATTTGGTTAATTTATGCCTAAACTAGCTAATTTTGGAACTAAAGAAAGATATAATCGTTAAAATGTTATTGTATCTCTTTACTAAGCAATTTTATACAAATTCTGTAGAATGCATAGTCCACACACAGCAGGTGTCAGAAGATACTAAACACACCTTTACATTGTAGACTGGAAACAAGAACCTGTTGCAAGTTTAAATCAGCTTTTACAGCTGTATCACATAGATGCCCTGAGTAAGAGCTGACTTCCGCCACTGAGATTCTGGCCCAAACTTCTATTTTAAAGGCCAAAAGCTTATACTGCAGACTTCTTTTGCATTGATTTTGCTCTCAAACAATAGTTGAGTAAAGGTCAAAGTTTGGAAAGATGTTCTGCATCAAGTGTTGTCTTTCTTTAAACACATATGCAGAAGTTCCTGATTTATTTTCTATGGAAAAAAGGTATTGGTAGGTTCTTTTAAGCTATGGGTCAATCCATTCTTTTTTCATCTACCAGTTTATTTGAAAATCATCAACTGCCCAAAAGAACTTGTCTATGAATCATTTATTCCAGAAATTTGCTAGTGAGAGCAATGTCTGGACTCAAATTTTCATGATTTTTTTAATCTCCATCTTAAAACTAATTTGGATTTGCGTGTCTCCCTCTTTCTCTTTCTGTGTTCCAGAAGCTGATGCTTCTCTCTCCCTTTTTCTCTTTCAGCTATTCGTTGCCTAAAGAAGTCAAGCTCTATTGAGGACGGTGAAGTACTTGACATTAAATGGTCTAGTATAACATTTTATGACTCAGAGCTCCTGATGAATGTGGTTTATTAGGGATAAAAGCTTTTTCCTAGGTCAGATGTCTGTCCTGAAGAGACAGTTCATTATAGAGGATCACTCATATTTAGCAATGTAATAGGAATGAAGCGATTTTTTTTATCATATTGGTCCAAATCTGACTTGTACCACTACTGTTCTCCTCTTCAGCGAGAGTTAATTGTCAGCTGAACAATGAAGGTACCTGGAACTAATTTATTTAGGAATATGTTCCATCTGTAAAGCCTCCATTAATAGAGTACAAGAGGCCATGACTAAAGGATTCAGGTATAACGTTTAGGACCTTAGATAATAACTTGCAGAAAATATCATCAACTCTATGTGTCAACTTACACAAAAACAGAACTATTGAACCTTTTAAAAAGGAGTGTTGTGTTCACAAAGCTAAAGTAACCAGGACCATTTCTATTCACCATAATGGTGGAATAACAGAGTCAAGAGAGTTCTCTCTCATTGCAACACACAGAAGAAAAGAGATTCCAACCAATTGAGATCAAAAGATCCGCTACACTTTTTACAACTATAACTGTAGTTATACAGTTGAACCAGGACCACTACAAATATCTCGAGAACATTTATAAAAGAACTGTCCAAATAAGAAAATTACAATTCTAATTATTATTTTGGTACAGTACTTACTACCCTTGCTTTTCATTTTGTCAAGACGTGTGCAAAGCTTCTGATGGAATTACTGAATTTCACATGGGAGCTGACCCCTGAATATTTAAGCTCTGAAGCAAAAGAATAAATGGATTGAAAACTGGACATACATCGTATGGTGGCTGATCTATATTAAGAACTCTTATGCTCTAGATTTTCTTTTGTACTACTTTAAGACTTATTTACAGTTTTGCATCCAACTGAACTACAAAGAGGTATTAAGTACAATAATGGAATACCTTAATCTGTGCTGCTCTAAATAAAATTGAGAAAATTAATTCTATTTATATTTTCCTGCATAGATTAATGCAGTTAAAAGCCTTTCCATGACAATATGAAACATGTAGCCCAATTGTCCTATTATATAAAAACAGTTTGGGTTTTTTATTCTTACAAAAGGAGAAATTTCTGTTGTAGCAGAAGTTTTTTTAATGAGATTGGTTTAATCTTTCTGTTATTTGGCTTTATTCCATTTACTATCTAGCCTTATTAAATTTGCAAAATATCTTGTTTATCTTCATTCTGAGAAAGTAGGTGCCTATAATTTGCAAATATGTCAGTCAAAAATAGACCAGTTAGATGTTCCAGGCTGGCACATTGTCAAAGCACACAATGAGGGAGCCTCCCTGCTCTCTCTCTCACACACACACTTACTCTCTCACATATACACACTCAAAAATGTATCCAGTAGAGTAAAATATTCACATTAATACTGGAAGTGATGGAGAAGAACCCCGGTGTTGACATCCCATCTGTTCCCTTGAATTAAATTTAGAATTCGTATGTAATATAGACATTTCTGTCTGAATATCATAAAGCCCTGACACATTCAGGCTTTCATTAAAAAGCTCTGAGATGTGACTTGAATAATAATCTGTCTTAGCTAATTAGTATTTTCAGTTTAGCATATTCACTTTCAAACGTATTGCTGTTTGCACATGGTAATTTAGGTAAACAGAGCCCATCCACAGCTGCATCAATTAACACTGCTAATCAAAACTGAATTCAGGTAATTAGGCATATTTATGCAAAAAATGTGTAATTTGTGGGGAAAGCTAGATTCTTCAGTAATATTTCAATAAGTAGGAGTCCTTTTTTGCAAATAAGGCAAGAATATAATGGTAAATCAGCTCTAACATATACATGATACAGTCAGTCACAAATATCTAAATTAAATCTCACTAATTGGTCTGTATTTTCAGAAACTTGACAATACTTTTTCATATAAATGTTTTCCTCAGTGTTTCTACATGAAAGAGTGGATTCATTTCTGATGGAAGTTTTAGTGATTTTAAAAGTTAATGTTTTCTCAAGTGGTTTTTGAGCTGCTGAACATGATGGTCCAAATTGTTCTCATTTTCAGACAGGAAAATTTTAATGAGAAATCCCCCAACTAAAGTAAAAGTTTAATTTCTTCAAAGAAGGCACATTTTGGCTTACTTTAAACAAAAGCTAGAAATTTCTACCATCATTCATTTCAAGAATGTAAAGTAGTAAATACCTCAAAAATATCCTGCCTTGACCTACAAAGTTTGACGTACTTTTGTTCTTTTTCTCTCACTTAATCCAATATTTGAAACCCTCCAAAAACTGCAAAAAAAAAAAAAACAAAAAACCAAACCCAAACATTTAAGCAGTGTAAGAAACTGCACATACATAAGAGGATTTCAATTTCTATTCAAATGGAATGAAGGAATGTTCATTGAAACATTATAATCCAAGAGTTTTCATATGCAGCTATTCAAGTTATTCAAATTCAATTCTCTGTTATGCACACTTTCAGAAAGCTACACAGGTCTGATGAACAAGGAATGCAATTATCAACTTGCAGCTAATTTTCCATGATGAAAATAAATACCTAGGCAATTGCTGATTTTTAACAGAAGCCTAAAATTAATCTACAATTTTTGTATCTTCTCCCTGATTTGAGGCTAATTCTGGGGGAAAATATGCAATACATTTTGTGCAGATTTCCAACATGGAATATATAGCTTCTGCTAAAAACATCATTGTGAAGAAAAAGAATTCTTTACAACTTTAAGGTCTAAGCCTATATAGCTATTGAAATTGCAGTGTGTTTTTCAATCATATGTAATGCACTGCATATCTCACTACTCAGAAACTTTTCTCTATGTAGAAAATTGCAGTTTGTTCCATTATAAAAATATTTTAAATGCTGCATTTAAATATTTTTTAAATGGCCTAAAACCTACAATTTTCATTTAGCTATTGGCTGAGTAATATTTTGAAATAATATTGAAATGAGAGGGAAGAAGAAAAATAAAGCCTTTGGCAGGAGTAAAAATTTTGAGGTACTTTCTTTTCAAATAATCATATTGACTACTGTTAATGTTAGAAATGCTGAACAAGATAATTTCTAAACAATTATCAGACCAACATAAAAGCATAGGAGCAATAGTGGGGGCAAAAAAGGTTTTAGCTCTACCTCATTTTCTGGGTTTTTTTCCAAGAGACAAACAGTCACCTATATGACATATCACATGCTAAACACTTCACTGATCTCTCATGTGACTTGTTAACATTGACATACAGTGAAGATCATCAAAACAATCCTATATGACCTGTCTCCAAAAGAACCTGCTTGATAAAGGCTTTTTCAAAAGAGCAAAGCAAAAGGCGCAATGACTAACAGTGTTTATTTTAGATGTTAGAGTCCGTAGCAAGTGAGGACAGCGACAAAATCCTTGCACTCACCCTCCTCCACCAGCCACATTGTTAGCACTTTTTTTTTGCCTAAAGTAGTCAGATATAGTATTCCAACAAAATTCCTAGAACTTTACTACACTGCCCTGTCTCTTCAGCCTGACTGCCTCACTAAATGTAAGTAGACACAGTTAGGAGAACGTCTTCACTGAACAGATATATATTTAGTGTATATTATTACTTCATCATGTATTTCCCTGATGTACAATCAATTTGAAAATTTTATATCATGCTAGAGTATCATTATTTCATGTGATTTGGAGGGATTTTTTTTCCACAGAGGTTTAATAAATGTATGGTAGTATCAGCTGATAAGAGACAAGGAAATAATGCCCATCTCAAAAGAGAAAATGCTATATATGAAAGTTGGCTGGTAAATAGACGTTTCTGACAGGTAGCTCTGTTTTTTTTTCTCGTCTGTATTGGTCTACTGTAAAATATGGAAAATAATTGAGGCACCTTTCTACTAAAAAAAATCTTAAAAATTGGATTTTACATTCCTATTACTAGTAATTAAAATACCATGGATATGTTTGACTATAAAGAATCAATAAATACTGTTTTCCTCATTTTAAAGAAAAGTTTCATCCTCTTACAAGCACTCAAGAACATTCCAGAATTATAAGCAAAACAATAAATATTTGAAGTTACTTATTTTCTCCACAGAGCATGCAACTCATCATTCATAACACAAAAACTGTTGAAATGCTTCATGTTCCAGGTATACCTATGTCTAATTCAAGAATACGCAAAAATTTTTAGTTTGAGAAAAGCAAAAGCAAGAGCCAAAAGCCGACAATTAGTACTCTACACTTTACATGAGGAAAAAAAGCTCAATAATTTGCAAATGTTGAAGAAGTGCTAGTTCCATAATTAAAAATCAGACAGAGATCCTTTTGGCAAATGGCTCTCTTTGTTAAACATCCCACTAATCCAAGCCTGAAGGTATAATTCAGTACCCTGGAGGATCCCCTCTATATTTTTGCCAGCTGTTCCATTTAGGTCACTTCACCACAAGTTTAGCTTTTATCTATTCCTCACTTTCTTCATTGGGTCCCAGAAGCAGCAACCCATCTCTCTGAAGGCTGTTTAAAGTGTAAATGAAAAGACGAGACAGAAGTGAGCTGCTACCTCAGGGTCCTTAATTTCTGAACTGCAATTCCTTGGACTTCCCTACCTTGACAGATGCAATATGAAATCTTCCTTGATGAAAAGTGAGGAGATAAACTGAATATGGAATGCAGATGGCACATTCATTATCATTTTAATGGCTTACAGCAGCATTAAAGAATAGGAAATTTTACTAGGCAGAAAGTCTACTCAAGACCAAACAGTTATAGCAGCCCTTCTGCCCTTCAGCCCAATTCCCAACACTATTGCTGTTGGCATGCAAGCAAAAGCCTTCAAAGAGCTATTTTATTCCTTCTCAAGTGGTCAGGGAGAGATGGATTCAATGAGAGAAAAATAAAAATAAAGGAAAAAAAGGAAAAGAAAAAAAAAAATCTTTCATAGTCTGATCCAGTACAGTGTATGCCAAAGACCATGAAGAGTCCTGTGTGCAGACCTGACTCTCTTGCCTCCCTCTTCTAGACTGGCAGGTGAAGGAACAAGACAGTAATCCTTGAAAGACTTGTTAATGCAAGTTAAACAAACCTCAAATCATAAAACTACTTCTAATTTACCATTATTTTGGTGCTTTTAACAAAAACATCATTTCCTAACAAAAGTGACAAAAATATGTGAACTGGATCCATTTATAATGGCTGTAGTCAGTGTAAATTTAAGCCCTCAGACAGTCATTATAATTGTCCAGAATGACTTTTAGACAGTATGCTGCTTTACAACAACACCTTGATATCTTACTCTGCGAAAGTTAAGTGCAATTTATTATAAAACAAATCACTGCCCTGACATTAGTCTTCTAAATAAAAATAAAGAGTCAAGCAGATAGTCTGGGAGGAATTCCTAAATGTTCAACTTTTAATGAAAGATTTATAAAAAATGCAGCAATCATAGCAATCATACTACTGAGGTCTTTCCAATTTAATATTAAGTAATAAAATTTGCGCGCACAGATACAAACTGTAATGTGAAGCAGAATTATAAAATCTAATGGAAAATAACTTTCAAGATTTTATAAATGCTGTTCAGTAGCATAGCCACAGCAACTCTGACAACCATCTGCAAGACTTTACACATGCAAGTAATCCCACAGGCTTTAGAGAACTACTAAGATCATGTCCTGATCCTACCCATCCAGCATGACGTACTGGCTACAGCCTAAGAAGCCACTTGTTCACACTTGTAGGAAGGATGGGAATCACAGCCCTGGAGCGGTGCAGCAATTTACACACCTGCACTCAGCCTGCACTGGAGGAAGCACTCTATCAGTCAAAAGGTCCAGTTCTGCAAGCTCGTACACCTGACTCTTAAGGATCAGGGAGAAGGAAAAACCAACTCAAAGTACACCATAGATACAACTTAATTTCTAATTCTGCAATGGCTTGCACTGCTGAGCAACCCATCTCCGACAAACTGCCCTGTGAGGCTTGGCAGGGACCCTCACCTGTGTCAAGCTGCTCCTGCATGCATCAGCTGGCTGGAGGTCTCCGCTAGCAGATCAAGCATATCCACAGTGATTTGCACTGCTTACCTCGCTGATGCTTCCACGCTCTCCTGCCAGCATTCCTGCGCATGAAGCTTTGTTGCAGGCAGCTGCTCCCAAGTTCAGCGCCTCCGTGGCACGGCTGCTCCGGCGGGAGCCAGCAGAGAAAAGGCAGGTTGCCACTGGCCAGTTCTACCACAGCCCAGCTGTGCGCTGTCTGCAATCACATCTCACTGAGTGCAAAACGAAAATTAAAACGTTTTTTTTTCTCTTACACTTAGAACAGTATGCTATATCATTCATGTTTGCATTTAAATTGGACAGAATAATTTACTACTGGGTTTTAATTTCAGAAGGGTTAATCACCTCAGCAAAGGTCAATCAAACTTTAATCTCCAATAAAATTGCAGTAGCTTCGGTCACCTGTAGGACATTTATTATTTTCTTTTTTCCATGCAAAAGGATGCATCACCGATCTTTTAATTCTTTGCATTAGCACATTTGCCATTAACATTTTACTAAAATTATTAATTCCTCCAAAACTATTACAAGAGCTCATTTCTACACATCTCAGAAGATAATCCTGTTAAAAACCAGCCACATCTACTGTGACATTGCTTTAGTTGTCTGCTCTAATCCTCATAACCATTTGATACTCCAACCAAGTTCCAACAATGCACAAAGTCTCAATTACAGAAAATATTACAGGCTTTAGTTTAGAACAACAATATACTGTTTTAGTAACTTAATCTTCCCTATTGTCTGCAATCACAATACTAATGTATTTTATCACTGCTCACAGTATTTTCTATTCAAAGTAAAATATAGATTTTTAATTTTACTTAGCAGCTCTTGAAAAGCAATAGATTTACAAGAATAAGTTAAAACCTAAAATCCATTACTGAGAATAGGAATAGAAATGATGATAGGAATATGTTTCTGGCCTGCAGAGAAGTATTTCCTCACAAAACAGAAGCCTCTTTTGGGGTATAACCATTAAAAAAAAAAGAAATATAAAAAAAGCAGCTTGTCCTTACAGTTTGGTCTACCAATTAAGAACAATTTGTCTGCTATTAAATTGACTGAGAAATGCAAAGCCTCTCTGAAAAAATCACATCAGCATTAGTTTTAAACTACCATTGCAATAATATCAGCTCAAAATGAAAAAATTATTTAACTCTAAACAGATAATTGTCAAATATAAAAGAGCATATCCCCTCAAAAATGTTTTAGTTAAACATCAGCTATGCTAGCTACTAAACAATACATTCCTTCAAAAGTCTACAGTAACAATTCCATCTGAATGCTCAGAACTAGTTTACCTGTACAGACACAGAAAAGCAACAGAAAACTCAGGGAGAGCTCATTACAGAATCAAAACAAAATGCAAACAATTCATTTCCCAAATTTTAGAAGCTGGTACTGAAAAGTCTGAATTTATTGGGCAGAAAAATACGAACACCACCAAAATACATGGGTCTCTCTTATCTTCCTACCATGGCCATATTAGCTCCTGCGAGAAAGAAATCTTGTATCTGTTTAAAATGGATTTTTTAGCCATAATAACATTTTGACATACCGTAATGTAAATAAACTGTTCTTTCCCATCCCAATATTTCCTTCTCTGTCTCTCTGTCTCTCTCTGTCTCCGTCTCTCTCCTCTTTTTGTTTTAATATATGGCACACAGACAGACACACGCCCCCGTCACTGTCAATATGCACACTCATTAGCAATATGTCAGGCTGGCATTTTCAACACACTCCAGAGCATAACTGAACTACCACACAGTGCACACACACACAAGCATGTTAAAATACAATTGCAGAGAAAAAGAGCTCAGTGGAACAATGTTTAACTTGGAAAACTAGGTAAACATACAAAGGGAGTAAGTGAGATTCTCAGGCAGTATTTTACAAATTCCCAGCTAACATCATCAACGCTCCTTTCTTTTCACACACACAAACACACAGACACAAATACACATATACAAAAGAGAGCATTTTAGCAAGACATGCTAATGCTGAATTACGGATGCAAGAACACCAGGTTTTCCCTGGGTTTTTTTTCAATTTTTTATGCCTTTAAGTTACATTCTAAATTGAAGTATTGTATGAAAAAAATATGAAATACTGCAAAACATAAACCCAAGCTGAACTACAAGTTCCTAGAACATAGTCTGTCAACAGCATTTCTCAGCTTCCAGCTGAGAAAATTAGCTACAAAACAACTACATTCGCATTTTTTGCAAAAAGCATCCAGCAAGACACTGAAGACCACTTAGAAAGGGTATCACTGAACTACAGTTTTGATTATTCACCTCTTGATGCATTGATAAAACATATTTTATATTGCTATTGCAACTGCTTTAAAATATGACAGAATAGCTTCACATGGCAGCCAGAAATCAAAGGTATCATCAAAGGACCATGTACTTTATTTTTCAAAAGAACGAACAGTGGAGAAATGTATAGGGAAAGAAACATACCTTTAGTTACTCCAGCGAATGACTTTGAAGCACATCTACATAGTCCTGCAGCTCCACCAGTACAAAAGTCAACACTGCTGCGCTTGTGATCTCTGTGACAATGGCATCATACTGCCGGCAATTTTTTCGATTAAACTTCTCAGACATGGTAGCAACTTTGTTAATTATGATATTAGCCAGCTGGTGGGTACAATCAATCATCCACTGTAAGAAAGCCAGACAAAGAGACATCTAATCATTGCAACCAGAGCAGATAAATTTTGTTCCTTTCTTATACGTGTCACAGATTCTATCCCTCCTGACCCTCTACACAGCCATCGACTGTCAAATTTAGATTCAGCAAGCTCCCAGCTTTTCTTTATCCCTGCCTTAGATCTGAAACTCCTGGTTATCAGGAAGACAAGCGTCACCAGCTGTCTCAGAACAGGAAGGCAATCAGGTGAATAGTACTTATTATCTCTCATTGCCTTCTGAGGAGCAACAAGATTGATTTTGGATCAACAACACATCTAGATCTCACGCACAGTTACTACAGTGTCAGGTCTAGAATGCAGTGCATACCTGAAGCTGACATCAACCTTTATTAATACTTCATAACAAAAGTTTGAGGGCTGATCTTCTTTTAGTTTTGTTTTGTGTTGAATTTGTTAGGGGTTTTTTGGGTTTTTTCCCCCTAAGAAAACTCTTAAATTTTTTTTTCTCCAAAGCTGTGTTGGATATTCTCTTATTCCAGACCGCCTTCCCCCCACCTCAGAAAACCCAGGCAAGCAGACTGCACTGTTACTCCAGGGAGTCTGTTTCACAGTTGGATGGTCTTAATTGGGCCCACAGAAGCAGTTAGCTACCATTAAACGTTTCTCTGTATACGTCTTCCTCTCAACTAGTCTGATCATACATAAAACCCCACAAGTGAAGCCTATGCTTTGAGAAGGTTAAACATGCAAATATGTTATAAACCCAGAAAATAAAATCATGCTAATAGAATCTGAGCTGATGATGAATTTCAGCATTGGTCTAGAAACAAGAATATATTTGGGCTTTTCATTTAGAGCAGCATTAAACAATCATGCACTCTTACTGTAAGACCTTTTTTTACAAACCAAATTCTCTGCAAAATAGTGGAAGCTGACTCATATGAAGTAGAAACAAAGGTTACAAAATAACACAAGCTATCGAAATAATGCATTCTAGTACAAAACCCCACCAACTAACTTGATACATTTCAAAATCCCTGCTGACAGTTCCATTTAACTAAATAGAGTATAATAATCAATGAACACAAATTTATAAGGACGTGCAAAAATTTTCAGGATCAGTTTTGGATTCTTGGTACATTGGCTGCCCTGGCACTTGGAACAAAGGCTGCTTTTCCAAAACCATATCTTTTCAGAAAAAGTGATCTTATGTTTACTTCACCTTATGTGAAAGCCAGTTTAATATTTAAGGTGGTATCCATCAATACTGGCTCAATCACGAAGAAGATTTTGTGGACTTTACAGCATAAAATTATCTGGTTTTAATAAATCCACTAAAAACAATACATTTATTTCTTGAAAGTTTTCACATGCAGTTCAGCTGAAATCTTCATGCTTTCTTGAAATGCAAACAGAAAATATCAACAGTTAGAAAACAGCAGCTAGTGAGAGTAACAACTACATCCTGACCTTGTCCCTTAAATTTAGTGTTGCAGAAACTTCTTTGCCTTTGGAGAAGTTAAATTTGTCTCCTTTGTGACTTTCTCATTTGGAAAGTTTAGGAGGCTGAATATAGGAATAGTAATGCTGTTCATAATTCATTATTAAACACAGCTAATTGCTTTCTGATATTTGTTGAAAAGGATGAAGACAAGAAAATAAATTGCATTCTCAAATGTGATGTCATTGTTTCATTCATTTTGGATGACTGGTTGAGGTATTCAACCAGCTTCTCAGGCAGATATTGAAGGCTACACCAGTTCTGCTTTGCATCCTTTATATCCAAATTGTTAACAAATAGAGATCTAGCTGAAGTACCTCCACAACACTTTGACATCAATGCAATGGCAGACGCTGTTAGAAACTCCTGACTAATTCACTTTATTTAAACATCTACCACCAAGAGGATTTTACTCAGAAGGAAGATCTTCATTAATTATTTGCCCTCATTTCTATTGCTTTTCTCAAACCAGATCTTGTTTTATTTAGGCAGCAGCTAAATGTGAAGAAATAGTCTTGATTTTAGTACAGATATTTAAGGCAAGAAGAAATAACTGAGCATAGCAAATGATTGAGGGACACAAAAACAGGAGGCTGCCGTAACTACCAATTCATTTTTCTGGAAGGTTAACCAAAATCATTAGATACATAAGCCTATCCCTAGAAATATCTCCAGTCAGCCATCAGCATAGACCTGACTAGGTTTCTAAGCTGTCAAAACAGATCTGAGCTGGCAAAACTGGAAAACAAACAGGATGGTTTCTGACAGATAGAGATTGATCTGACCAACTATTTTAAAGAAGCAGGAACAAAGGATCAAACTTGGGACCCCAGCAGAACATCCATTTTCAACAATTACATCAGGTTTTCCTTTTATTCACACTTTTTTTCCTTTTTATAACCTCAAAGATTACTGTGGAAAAATATGGAATTATCTTCATGTACCCTCAGCTATAATAAACAAGGCAACTGGGCTTGTCACTACACTCTCCTCGGTCATCACTAGGATGGACAGCATGACAGGACTCTGCTGAGACTGAATTATTATACCTATTTTCGTACTTGGATACCGGTAGAAGAACTTATACACTGGATGGATATACTAGGTCTCTCTATTAGCTCTCGTTGTGATTGTAAAACTGGTCTGAATTCAGTTTTAACCTGCTTGAAGCAGGAGGCTGGACTGTTTGGCCACTGGATGTCTCTTCCAAACTGAATTATTCTATTTGTCTATGAACTGTCAGGCAAAAGCAACATAAATAGTAAAAATTATGAGATGATCCAAATTACAGGAATTAGAGATATAATTTTTACAGGGCAGGGCACATCCTCTGAGTGCACTCTGGCCCTCAGTTTCTTAAGCCTTTTGAAAAATCAGCCATATTTACTTGTTTGGATTTTTTTTACCCTCTCCATTGAGACAAAAATATTAGAATTGTCAAATCCTCCATACAATAAGAAGTTCAGAGAAAAGGAAACATATCAAGGGAAACACACAAAGGAAATGCACAAAGAACACCACAGAAGGAACTAGATAACATACTTGATACAGGAGGAGAAAAGGAAAGTGAGTGGTAAAGAAGGAGTAAACTCAGGGTCAAGTAAAAGAAAAAATTCATTAGAATGGAGGGAGATAAAGGCTAGGCCATGGTTAATTAAAAGTACATTCAGTTTAAGAAAAGAAAACATAAGCCATTGCCATAATAATGGTGTTATAGCCTCAAAAGACAGGTTTATTTTGGTAAAGACAGGATTACTCCAGGATTTCCACAGTATTTGCTACATTCTTAGAACACAGAGTACTGGAAGAAAAAAAAGCCAAACACCAAAAGAAACAAAACACCCCCTAAAATCACAAAGATCCAATGTAGAGAGAAGTATAGAAAAGAGTAGGATCCATTACTAAAGAAAAACATCAAAATAAAACAACCTATTCACAAGCTTAACTTTAAAAAGTCCATCTAATAAACCTTCCATTTTACTCTCATAAATCCTGTAAATCTTCCATTTAGTACCTCATTAAAAAAAAAAATGAAATTAGCGATAATATATGTAAATTATACATTTAAAATAATGAACAATGTAATGAAACGACCACTCTTCACATTGCAGTCCAGTGGGTTTTTAAATTAACTTTTAATGCTCAGCGACTGCCAGTTATAAAGGAGCCTACGAGTTTGATTCTGCTAGAAAACACAAACCAGGAGAAGGAAAAGTGTAACACGAGGGCACAAAGCCAGTGCAGGAGGGTACACTAATACCAGCCAGTGCAGAGCTTTAAGGGAACTCAGGTAGCCGAGCCCGGGTCCAAGGACCGAAACCTGTCTGCAGTGAAGGTCCTCCTGCAAACAGGTGCTTTGAAGGCTTGGTGACACACTGACCCTCTCACTGAGTGATTCCCCCTTCACTCCCAGAAAAAGCATACACAACTACAGACAGAGACCTTATGGTATGGTTTCTCCTTTCGGCATATCATACGCACCTGAAATAGCCATGGATATTTTTTTTTCTTTTTAATTTTGTTTTAAGCAGTTGGCCTGCAGTATAAACTGCACATATATTCCACTGAAAAGAATTAAATAAAGTTTCACAGTGCAGAACAATGTCTGCAAAGGTCACACGTAGCTTCTTGAGAGGGAAGTGCCATGAGGCAGATGTGAAGAGGCCACAAGTCGTGTCAATCCTTAGCACAGAATGAGCAGAGGTGAAATATTAATGCTTTGCAAGGAAAACAACCTTGCCTATATTCTAGGAACTGACAAAGAAAGAAAAAGGGGGAAAAGACCATTTCTCCACCTGCAGCATGATGAACAGGTCCAGTATAATTTAATATTGTCATGACACATGAACTAAAGGACTTTTGTTCTGTCCTGCTGTGGCCAGATGCCAACAAGACTGAAAGCTGCAAATGTTTTTTCCTTGCCACTCCCTTTCACCAATGCCCTTGCTGTTTTGTTATCTGCACTAGCTGTCAGACATACCTTTTCTTAAGTTGATCATTAGGAATAGAGACACTGCATACATATATATACACCAGCACCCTGCCTTTGACAGCATCCAGTAGCAGGTGTCCAAGAAAAAATGTAAGGGCAGGCAAGGAGCAATTTTCATTTCTGATGTATGCTCCCATCTTCTACCCACTCATGGCATGGAAGTTAACTTAGCACAAAGCCAGAAAGGCTTAATGCAACACATTTGACAAGAATTTCAGTTCTGTTACCTACATAGAAGGATGACCCAAAAAATCAGTACCAAGAGTGCACAGTTAAATTACTGACAATATATCTGTAAAGCAGAAATCCTCATGGGAATAAGAAAGACTGAACTGAAATCCACAAAAAATTAATTTGTCCAAAACTATTTCTTTGCCTATTTTTTAAAAAGACAAGATGTTCATTAACATTCAGCTAAAAATTCTGGATTTGAAGTGGGGCTGGAGGTTGTATATTCTGTTAAGATGAGGCAATAAAATCTTGCACTGTCTTAATGGAATGAAAGTATATAAAAGCACCTTCCCAGAGAGCCTCTCACTAGGTCAAGTGAGATATCTGAGCACCACAACTCCAGGAGCTAGTAATAGTTCTTCCCTAAAGGCAGTGTTTGCACTGTTTTACAGGAAATTCATTCCCAATGTTGTGGTAAAAAGCCTTTTCTACAGCCTGAAGGCATCTCCTATGCAAAATTTCTCACCTGCACTAAACTAGAACTGGGAAGGCAGACACACACACACACACACACATAGAACAAAATAACAACTGAATAGAATAAATTCTTATTCTGGAGACAACAAACACAAAATATATTGGAGAAAACATATTGCCATGCTACAGCAACACAATCTCTTTAGATTAAAAGGTACTTATGTTTAATGTGTCATTTTATATTTTCCCCCAAAATAAAAAACGCACTTACAGCTGAAGTAGTCTCATAAAATTATCCATTTTGTCTGAATAAAATTGAAACATGTAAAACACTAATAATGTGGCAGAAACAAACTCTGGTACACGACCAATTAGAAAGGTTATAACTTCTATGATCCAGTCAAAGTGACATAAGCCAAACACCCAAGAGACAGGAAAAAAAATTTAAAATCCAACAACATAAACCACTAAAATTATCTGATTATAATTCATTAAAGTATAGAGTTAATGTATTGAGCCTGGATTCTGCAAAGATAGGTCTCAGATTTTGAAACTGCCCAACACAGGCATCCAGGATATTAATAATTTTCTAAATTCACTTAATGAGCTTCTTTCAATGCAAATAGTTAATTTCCTGACAGATAATATGCTATAAGTGATTCAATTCAGAGCACTAAAAAAACTCCAAAGGCAAATTAAAAAAAAAAAAAAAAAAAACAAACCACAAAAAACAAACATAACAAGGAGGCCAAGTCAGTCATCATTTTTTTCCAAATTCTAAATTCCTCCTTATATATTTTTAAACTGGTTTTCACATCAATGTCAGTTAGCTATTATTTTCAATATAAGTTGACAGACAGAGAGCTTTTACAGAGTCTTATGTCCAAAAGTACCTGAAAGAAGATGACTGAACAGCAAGAGAAGCATAACTTAAGGTTGGGGGGGGGGGGGTTAGTTTGCTTGTTTGGGAGAATGATACTTATTATATCAGGCAAAAATTATCAAATTATCTTTTTTGCAGCTGCAGCAGATGTCATTGTATTATATCAGATTCAGTTCTCTTTTTACTTCTTCATTACAAGAAATTATCACTAGTAACAGTGTTATCTTACCTACGCCACAGTGAAACCAAGCCTAAAATAAGTAATTTTGTGAGGCTATGGTTCCTTTTAAATAAAGCCTAACAAGTTCAAAAGTAAAAATCTTGTTCTTTCCCAAAATATACTGTTTTATGGGTTTTTTCCCCTCACTTATAAAGATGGTATTTGCACAAGGATTGTAAAAGATTCTAGTGTAATGTGACTGAATGGGTCATACGTCATTGACCAAAGACACACCACTGGAGGACACGTTTCCATTTTTAAATGCAGGTTTCCCTATCACACAACAATTGACTGCTCCAGGTTTTACCATACCAAACAGGGAAGTGGAAGCTCTGCATAAGGAGCCCTCTCCAGAAAAAGAGCATTAAAAACTTTAGTGTCCAAATGCTGGCTATTCCCAAAGGGACAAAATATGATGTGTATACTCAGCAAAATGTGGAATAGCTCTGAGTATGCCATACATGTAAGATGCTAGACAGTAGTGAAATATATCAAAACCTCTTACGAGCAAAGACACAAGAATTTTGCTGCCTTAGACCTCTTTGCTCATTTGAAAATTCTCTTTCCACTCTAGCATTATTGATCATGAGAAAAATTAAATTTCTACTCTCGCTTAAAGCTGAACACTGATTTAAATCCTTTTAAGAATGGAATGTAAACTCCATTGTATGAGTAGAGGAATCAATCATACCATTAGAAAATGCTCTGTTGGTGGTGCTAGTTTCAACTGAAAAGTATAATGAAAATAATTAATTTGCTTGCTTCATTTGAAAAAGAGTGATCCCTTGCTGGTTGTCATACTTAAACTTAGGATTGGGGGTGGGGGGGAAAGATAACCCAAAATGTCACTGTAGCTCAGCATTTAACTGAGTTAGAACATGGAATTTTGAATGTCTTTAAATCAAAACTCCTTGGAGTGGAATAAACCCACAGTTATGAAAAAATATAACTTCTTAACAGTTCTTAAGGAGATGGTTTAATTAACAGGAGTTTAAAAGGGATGAACTTAAATATATATGCCCATGTGTCAGGTTGTCAAGGTGATATACCTCAAGAAAGTTCTGCATTATACCAGCTCTGCCCACAACTGCTCAATGCCAATGCAGTTCAGGTGTCGATACCCAGTAGCAGGCTGCTCCAAATGTGTGTACTGTCACAGCCTCTTTCTTTGGCATGTCCACTATTTATCACCACTATCACTGCAGTGATCTGTAAGTTTGTAAAAAATTACACTAATCCCTTTAAAGTATTCCAATCAAGGCTCTAAAATGCAAAGTGCCAACCTGAAAATGACATGGCTCTCCCAGACTTTGCCTGTATTTTAAATACCCTTACCAACTTAATTATCATAATGTTAAAGCTGTGCAATCAAGTTCATTGAAAATAAAAAGTCATGGTAAAAGAACAAAATAAAATTGATGTATTCAAGTGGAAAAAAAGGTAAAATAAACAAAATAAAGCATTAGCTAGAAGTTAGGAAAATCATGCATTAAGATGAAAGATGAAACAGATGCAATACACGGCAAAGATCAAAGAGCTCCATCAATTCATTCTGAGAGTCAAAATCCAGCTGAGCATGGGAGCCCTGTCCGCATAATAAGAAAGGTTGACTAAAACATAAGGATTAAACAGATGAGCTGTCTCCAGTGAATGTATGGCACAGGAAGCCCTGCTGTGCCACTTGTAAAGACACTTTGGAATTGTACACCTGCTACTCTACAGTGAAACCTACAGGAAGCCAGCCTGCAAGAGGAAAGAAACCCACTAATGGACTAAATAGATATCTTTAAGAGAGAAAAAAAAAAGTCGATACAAGAAAACAGCAGCTAACAGATTTGCTCTTTCCCCTCCATTTCATTTATGTACCAAATATTTCCACCACAAATGACTATAAAGAAATTGTTATCACCACCCTCTCACTCCCTCAAAATAAAAGACAAAAGCTTAGCACTTAAGCAATCAACACAACCATCCATATATAGCAGGATCAGCCTAGTATTCTCAATGAAACTGTCACGATATTACTGGTTTGGAAGCTCTTTTTGTACTCCAGCACTTGTGTTAACTGGCCAAATCTCTAATAACTTCAGTGCAGTGGGATTAATTTTAAGGGGCAGTAAAATTCATATTATTTCTAATACTGATGACATTTAAAACAAGATTATATAAAAGTCTTCATTTTTTCTCATCCACTTTATGGATAGAGATGGAGACATTTCATTTCAATCAAAATTTACAGCTGATGACTAGTTTCTTTCTTCTTGTCATTGGTAACAAGAAACAAAACTAGAAAAAAGTTAACAGGTAAGAAACACTTCTCAATTTAATGAATTCATTCATCAACTTTTATATTAAAGTAAAATCCCTATGACATGTATGTAGCCATAAACACAGCCCTCCCACCAAAAAAAAAGAAAAAAAAGGAAAAAGGAAAATGTAGGGCTAGCAGTTACTTCATGATTCAAAGAATCTAAACTGCAGGAGTTTCCAACACCTCTGACAGGATCAGTGCTATCCATTAACACTTCCTTGCAAAGAATGGATCAGGGACACCCTCACATAAAATGGCAAACCATAACTTAAAACAATCAGGAAGCAAAGCTTGCAAGTTTCTAAAGGCTTTGCTTTCTGACATATATACAATTAATATTCACTAGGGGCTACAGGTAGCTCCATATTTGTTTTTCAAATGAATGTTACTAACCTGCTTGTCCCACAAATGTTATTTACAATCACATCTTTTATTCTTGTTTTAGCTGACAGGACAATCTCTTCAAGGATCTGGGCAGAGCTGATATATTTGATTTTCAGGTTATCTACTGCCTGCAGATACAAGCACTTTGATTGTTTACAATGGAGGAGTAATTGGTAACCGTTAAATAACTCCAGAGACTGATTAAAGAGTCCATCACCAACTGCATGAAAGTAGGGCTTCATCATCCCACAGTCTCTAATCTAGCTAAATACTTAAAGATTTCACTACAAAAAGAGGATATTTAAAAAATAGCAAATGCAATGATAATTTAATCCTCACAAGCATTATATTGTTTTAATAATTTCAAATCAGTTTATATTTTAAAGTAGAAATTAAAATAAGAAACAAGCATGTTCTCTCATTACATGTCCAAAATCAGTTACAAATATTGAGTAGCACAGTTTAAAGCAGAATTTCTAGTGCTACTTTCAGTATCTCAAGCCAAAATGAGGACACTAAAACAACATTCAGCCAGTATTCCTATGAGGAATTTCAAATATTTAATTGGTGATACATTACTTTTGATTGCATAGGTTCAAGTTGCTGACAATATTTAAAATAACTTCCAGAAGCATTTGCCTGGTCTTGAACAAATAGAATTATTTTGCTATAAAAAAATCTGACAAAAAGTCACAGAGGGCATTTTAACTATTTTCTGACGCCATTTAATTGTAAATGAACTTTCCAGCTTCACAAAATGGTGTGGAAGCACAGTACTGTTATGAACACATTATTTATTGGCAGAACTCCTCTGAACTTAGCGTTTTGTACTGGAAAACAGCAGTGAAATGCATCATTGAAGATATTACACAATACCAGACAACACCATCATGGATGTAGCCTAAATCAGATGTTAAAGCACATTGTGGGAGGCCATCCAGTTAGAACTGCAGCGAGTTTACCATGCCCCTGTTTCACCACAGAGCCCATATTCACCACACTTTGAGGAGCAAGGTTGAAGTATGCCACAGGAGATAGGGGTATCTCTTGTCATTCCCTGCCCTTCTGGCTTATCTGGGGAGTGCAGCACCAAGACTTCTCCCCTGCTTCCATGTGAAAATAATGTGGGTGTGTCCTGGGTTGACGGTGCCTCTGTATCCCAGATCGTGAGATTGTTGTGTCTGGCGGCAGCGGCCTTTCCCCGCAGCACTTCCCCCCCCCCCGCCAGGGGCAGGCGGCTCCGGCCTGGCTTGCTTTTGGGCTGCTGCTGCCTGCCGGGCTGTTGCTGGCTTCGCTGCTTCGCTTGCTTTGCTAGCTGTCCTCGCTTTCCTCTCTGTCCCCTGTCCCTCAAGACCCGAACCGACTCCGGATCTGGTGGCTGGGAACCTGAGACCTGCTGCCTGGAACGTGAGTCTGCAG